>JADANM010006310.1:6475569-6515998 GCA_026213755.1 Eurema hecabe | reverse complement strand
TAATTACGTCACTTCTTATCTTCGAAATACAAAGCAACATTTTAGTATTAAAGTGTTTTATAATTCTGTATATAGGTACTTTTGTTAGTCGACAGTACCATTTGTATTTTTTTAGGTGCTCTAAAGGACTGATGCCGTACTCACCGGTCGATTTCATCAAAGTTGCGTTTAGGGAACCCTTCGCCGTAATAGCCGTATTCAAGAGGACTCAGCAAAGACCGGCTACCATATGGACTACAATGGAATTCAACATTAGTACCGCATTTAAATAATGCTGTCTATCACTTTCCTATATTGAATTTATATTTTACCAAACTGCGCTATGCTGAAATTCTTGTATATTAGAAAATTATAAGCGGAGCATTGTTCGTTTTCTTCGATCATAAAATATAAAGGAATTACATTGAAGGTTACATTCTATTATTGATTTATAAATGTATTATTATAAACAGCTTTCTTATAAGCCGTAGAAGCCAACATCATAGAATTATATCAATACGTTTAATTAAATGGTTTGAAAATTAGTGATTTTTTATCATACCTGATATATTCATACCGTCGTCCCAAATGCGGCATGCGATGAGCCTCACGAACTTGGCGCACCAAATTACCGACCCCTACAGAATCCAAGTTTTGAGGCTTGTTACCTACACATATTTAATTGATCAAAGTAAAAAAAAATCATGTTTGTTATATTAGAAAAATAATTTAGAACTCTTACCTGATACAGCCTTTAAATATTTTACTTTTATATTTTATTATATTGTTTTGCATTTTTTGTATTTCTAAGCAAAGAAAGATGATCTTATTCTAACTGAATTCCCGAACATCACGCTTCTCAAACAGACTATTATAACATAGTCAATTTTATGCGAGTTTGCAAATCGGTTTTGTGTGGTGGTGAACAAATTGAAGCTGGATTATTGAAAAACAAGATTTTAGTTTGCACATTTATTTTCAAGATTATAATTAATCACATACATCGAATACACTTTGAAAATATTAAATTAGTCAGGATTTATTTATTGGTAAAAAGGTACGGCTTAAAATGGAGATGTAGATAATACATAACAAACATGTGATTTAAACAAAGTTGCCTCCTCCCAAAGAATCAACTTCCCGCACTAAATTTCCACCTCCGATCGAATCCAAGTTTCGTACAAAATTTCCTCCTCCAATAGAGTCAAGATGTCGTTTTACTAAATTCGGACCACCAATTTGATCCAGATTTTTCTTTACCAAGTTGCCTCCACCGATGGAATCAAGGTTCCTTACCAAATTTGCTCCTCCTATAGAATCTAAGTTACGTACAAAATTACCGCCACCCAATGAATCCACATATCTTGCGTAGTGATTCCTAACATTATTAATACTGCCATAATCTTCTTGACTCTTTCCCGTGTAGCTACTGCCACTACGACTTTCAGCGATTCGTCTGTTGCCAAAAAGACCTTTGGCCATTAAATTAGTGTTTAGGTTATCTGAATGTCTAGCGTCGTTTTTGATTTCGTATTGTAGCAAGAATCGCAGGAAATTTTCTAATTCCTGTCTTTGTCGGAGATCTGCAACAAGGTTTTTTCAATTTCTCAATGTCAATTGTAATAAGGAATGTTCAAGGAATGTTGTACTTACCAGGGTGGAAGAAGATGTGCACATATTAAACTGTTGTGCTCGGGTGCGTTGGTAGAGTCTTTCCATCACCAAGACGTGAAATCGTGAGAGACTTTGAAAGTGCATAGATGTGAATAAAACACTTTTAAATAATCTTTGTGGTGCGGGTGCTCAGGGTTGCTCAGAGCTTGGGAGTGTTGGTACAGTTATTTGATACTCAATAATATAAGTGATAAAGGACGTGATAAGTGCACGATTCGTCATACGACTTTTCCGTGAATAGGTAATATTTATATAAAATTATCAGAGTGCGGGGGTTTTAATGTGCCGTAAGAAATATTTCGTGATTTCGTGAGAATAAAGATAATTTATTATTATG
This sequence comes from Eurema hecabe, assembly GCA_026213755.1. Taxonomy (NCBI): domain Eukaryota; kingdom Metazoa; phylum Arthropoda; class Insecta; order Lepidoptera; family Pieridae; genus Terias; species Terias hecabe. The sequence goes on along the minus strand of JADANM010006310.1, from coordinate 6,514,008 downwards.
GTATTGCACTCTTACCGTTATCGTATCGGTCTGCTGAATTATGATCGGCTATTTCTTGTTCCTGTTAAAAAATAAGCATTTTGTTATAATAAAATAAATAATAAGTAAGTCTAAAAAATATGTTATGTGATTAAAATATTAGGACTGCCTATTGCAAATTGATAATCGTCAAACGCTTGGCATTGTCATAATTAAGAATCTGATTGGAGCTTAGTTTGTTATAAAATATTCCGAGGCGAGTAATTACGCGTAGGGACTAAATTATTCATTTAATTAACATTTTCCTATTAAGTAAAAATTTTCGTTACGCAATGAATTTGTTTATCGAAGGGCCAGACCGCATTGCAGTTCTGAAAATTACATTTTACTATAAAATCAGTTCACGCGATTACATTATAAAGTAAGATAGAGAGAAAAAGTGAGTTCTTATATATTAAATCTTATTTAAGCCGTATATAACAATATTATATAAGTATATTTTACCTGACGAGGATCGGCATTGCAGCAAATTACTAACGTGACCAAAGCAACGGCCACAGCTCCACTTGCACGTATCATTGTAACTGCTAAAAGAAACACATTAAAATACACCCATTCAAAACTCTATTTTAACCTAACCCGGATACTGTCGGGAGTTCTAATAAAGTTTGAATACAGGAAGTATCGACTTGGGCCGATGAACACTAAAGTTCATCAGCTCCGTAGTATTCTGTGTGTATTCTTACCCGTGGTTAAACTCTATTCGACTGTTCATCGATTAAAGTATTTTATCTCTATAAAGAATAGTCCATATTTGTATAAAATATAAGATTCGTTACAAGCTCTTCGCCATTTTGTATTTAAATCAGCTTTTATAAATGTATTCTTAGGTCAGGTGTGAAAGCTCACAGCACTATAAGGATGCTTTTATATCATCAATTATTCCAAAGAGCATGCTCTGAGATGCGAGCATATTTACAATAAATTGCATTTAAAAAATGTTGTAAAATGTATCTCTTGATGTTGCTTGCTTTATGTATCTATATCTATATCTATATAATTACAACACTTATAACTCGAGATCGGCTAGACCAATTTCATGGTTTTTGGTTCGTTAGATTTGTCACCGCCCCGAATATTAGAAAACATCTTAAAAATAATGAAAACTATATAAGCGGGGAGGGTCAACGTTTATATGAAAGTCTAATACGGAGTCACGGGCAACACAAATAATATGTAATTACGTATACTATATGCACTCAATCATAATAAAAGATTTTTAAAGGAAACGCAATACATAAAGAGAGGCCATTTCATTAGTACGGGTTAAGTAAGAGTATGACGGTGTCCACGGCAATAAGTGAGCGTCAATTAACTCCATTGCCGTATAATAAAATCAACTGTTCGAAGAATTTTTCAAAGCAGAAAATTCTCTAAAAAATTACTCGCTCAAATGTGATTACTACAAAATTTTGTTAAATAACTGGTCAAAGGATGTCTTTGAACTACTGTAGTCAGGCTTATAGGACTATTACTAGGTGAGAGACAACGCTTTTAAAATAAGTTTCTGATTTATTTGAATTTATAGTATTGATGTCGTAAGCGTATTTAATCAATTTTTAAAATAGGTTTAAACGTAAGATAAATCTACAGATTGATACATGCATGTCAATATTCAGCCCTAGAATATCTACTACCTGGGGAGACGTGAAAAGTCCAATCAGCTTCTAGGGCAGGAAGGATGCTATATGAAGAAAGGGGTTCAAAGGGGTACAGGAAGGCTTTATCATGCTCCAGTAAATTAGCTCGTATTTAAGAGCTTGCGATTTCATATTTAATGGTGCAACCTTTAGTTGATGATTTTGTCTCTACATAAATAATGTTTTAGGTTTTGTGCTGAACCGTATGATTTATTAAAATTTAAGTTACCTTTGATTATCTGTGTAGTAGCACAGGTTATACCTGCGTTCATACCCGCGTTTTAAAACACATCGAAATTTTATCCTTAATATATTTTTTAAAGTACAAACACAAAAGTACAATTTGCTCCCATGCGAGTTGCGACACATCTTATGTTGTTCCCGAAGCCTCGAGGCAATCTTTCAAATTTATATCTTAATATAATACACACTCGCGAAAAGCAAGCGGGTGGATCGTGTTCGATCAACTTATAATACGAAAGATTACCAAAGTTAATGAAACGCAAAACAAGGGTCGAAAATTCTAACGAGTTTAGCAACTTTTAAATCTTTATCATAATATGGTTTTATATTATAGAGAGCTTATATGTTGTTACGCGTTATTCAATCTAAAACCCTGATATTATATGCAAGGATTATAATATTATTATTAAATATTCTTAACTAAAGTATACATAATTATTTATCCAAACATCTGAAAAATAAATCCGGTGATCATATGATATTATACTAGACAAAGAAGATAACAATAATAGAAATGGAGTAGAATGCTTATGAAATACGCAGATGTCTTTATAAATATTTAATGAAAAGCGAGTTATAAAGCTCGAAAGGATTTTGAAGGATTTTTGTCTCATACATCCATTAAGGAGAACATAATGTATGCAGGTTTGTTCATTTAAAATTTGAATACGTAGTTATATACCTAAAAGAAAAGTGACCTTAATGTTGTTATAATTCCGCCTTGGTAGTACTCATTTTATTTTTTCATATGATTACAAAGACATCAACGCGTCGGTTATATGTTTAGTGGCGATGAGATAAAAACATGCTTATCGCATTTAAAATTGCACATTTTAATCCAATGTTAAGATTGATACATTTTAAAGACTTTTGTTGAAGATTGATGAACAACATTCTAAAGTCAGTCTGTATAAGCTGTTCAAATTAAAAATATTTTTAAATATACTACTACTGGAAGACGTGTACCCATATCACGTTTTTCAGTAAATTTCGTAATGTTAGATATTAAGTATATAAATAAACTTTCAAAATTTAAGTTTAATTTTTTGTCACGTCAATGAAAGTTATTTTGTTCAAAATATTACGCTGGCAATATTCGCGACTTCAGTTTTTCTAAATAAATAGATGTCATCGGCAGAATTGGCGGAATTAATAGTTTGTTTCTGCGTATCAAACACTATGGATTTTGATGTATTCGTGTCGCTCTATAGCCTTTGAAGGCTGTGTGTTCCCGATAGTGCCGAATATTTTCTATTGTGACTACAGGGTTTAGGTAATAAACATTTCTTTGAATATTAATCATACTAAATTTTGATTATTTTTAAGTCGTTCATAAAATGCAATGCAAATTGTTATCCAAATTTCATTTTTAAACAATCATGTTTTACACATGATTGTTCTAAGTTTTACAGAAGTGCCACGAAGCATTACAATATTTTAATTTAAATGAGACATTATAATGGTAATTCTCTATACGTACATATATAGTAATATTGAGACTGATTGCTGTGAGCCACCAATAAGAAAATTCACGCTAATAAAATAAAATTAAGTTTGCATTCACGTTGTGGAAATTGAATGTCATTTGCTTAGAAAATATAATTTATTGATTGGCCTTCCATCTATTACTTGTTATTTCGCGATTCTTATTTATCCTGGAGAAGTTACACGAGTTAGTAATTATTCCAATTGCTTGTGATGTATGTTCAATTGCGGATTATTTATATACATAATACGTCAATTATTGTGAGCACGATACTCGAAGAATTAATTTTAGTACGGGTATTTTATTTATAGTTTTCTAAGATTTTGGGAAAAGTAGAGTAATTTACAAATGAATGAATTATTCAATAAAAAACCTTTAGGACCTAAAATATATTTGAGAGTTATATGCGAATAATATCGCTGGAATATTTCTAAATGATATTTATCGAAAACATGTAAAGCGCTTTCTTTCAAATATAAAAAATATCAAAAAAAAATTTAGTCGGTGAAAAACTAGGGTCCAGAGCCAGCATTAGCATTTTATATTAAAGTTATCCTAATGTTGTACAATGTCTGGTCAGCATTGTATCTTTTACTGTCAATAAAATATCCAACGTTATATTGTGGAACATTGTTATTTTACATGCATATGCTCGAAAATATTAATATATTGCTCACCTTTTAATGTAAATTTTACACCGTGTAAGTAACTTTTATAATTAAGTCATTGACTGATTCAAGGTGTAATAAAGGTTTACCTTTATAAAAAATATAAATAAAATTTAAAAAATAAAGGTGGACTAAAGTTTTGTAAATATGAAAAAGTAATAAGAAATAATTTAAATTTTATAAATATAACAGCATCGATGTAGTGTTACTAGTTATTTCTTTTAAATAAGAATTAAATAATAATAAATATACTAACCTGTTGGTTGTGCGGGATTGTTGAGTGGACGGTGTTGGTGTGCGATGTGCCGTGGAAGGCTTCCCGTCGGCTTTTATATCGTTGGGCGGATCGGCCGCCCGCCCTGCCTCGTTAATGCAACAAGCTGCTACTATATTGTCAATTGTCATCCCTATTGCTATATTGTATATGTGTATATGGCACTTATACGATTTGATTTAATATAAAGAGAATTGACTTTTATATTTTATTGGCTTTCATAATAAATAGTTGTATAAATAAGTTATTTTTTATGACACGTTATGTTATATAACGTATCAGTTGATATTTATTATTTTTTCGTTTTACTAATTTCCTGTATCATTATAAAATAATTAGTATTGTTCGATAAGATGGCATTAGGATAAATAAAATAAATAAAAATGAAATTATTTTAAATATTGAATAATTTAAAATCGGATTTAGCGTGTTCTACTATTTTAAATTATTTAAAAAATAAAGTGAGGGCAACAAGCCGAAAAATGAATAGTTTACTTACTTTTTATTGATTTAAACCTATACATTATTTAGACATAGGTACTTACTTATAGTTATGGAAAAATATATAAAAAACGTTTGGTTATTCTAACTAAAGAAAATTAAAGTAAGTATATAATTTTTAAATATGTTTTTTTTCAGATCTCTCGATTTTATTCTATATGAAGTCGGTTAAAAGCGGATTTTGCTTAAATTATAAAGCTTAATTAAATTAGTCATCATCTGACACACTCGTAGTCGTTAAACTATTAAAAAAATTAAGCAGTTATTTTCCTTCAAGTTAAGTGACGGATCACTTATCAATTCTGCGTGCAAGACACGATCTTATACTTTATCAACATTAGTGAGTCGCTATTACTCGGTTGAGGCTTTTAATTTTTGCTCCACTGCTTGATTACTTAAGTCATTGTCTAACACAACGAGATTATTACAGACAATGAAACAGGCAAATTTTATATCTTTATAAAACTGAGCTTTAACACTTTTTTATTTTTTAAAGTAAATTCAAAGCATTTTAAAAAGGTACTTTTCCATTCTCATATAATAGATAGAATTAAGAATTGTGTAGAACAAAAATATTTTTTACGGGAGGTGCATACACATTACATGCAATTATTTTATTCAAACAATAAGAGTAATAAAAATGCACTGTATTATTACAGCATTAGTTTAGTGTGTATGAGACCAATCGAAAACGTTTTTGTTAGATAATCCACTTGAGGTACTGGAGAATGTCGGTATGTCGGTGGCTAAGATTTTATTTAGAACATCATTATTCTTCATTAAAAATATAATATATAATTTGTCAGCAGCATGCCTAAAGCAAAATTAACATTATTTATGGGTACTAAGTGTAAAAATAAAAAACTGTAATATTAGAAACATTGCTACAGTTGTCTATAAAAGGCAAATTGAATAAATCAAAACGATAATTAATATAAAAGATGAAACCAAAATAAAAAACCTAAATTATTACTAATAACGGGTTAGCGGTCAATTAGTGTAAAAAATAACCCTTCTAATTCTCTCCCGCGCTCTATAAATCATGCCTTCAATGAAAAATCATAATTGGGTCACACTGTCACAGTGATAATTATTTCCTAACGTTGCAATTTTTACTAGTAAATATGAAATGATTTTTCTCTATTTTAATGTGCTTTATTTTATGGTTAGCGAAGCGACGTATTTTAGAAATACATTTTATAAGATTTTATGTCAAGTTGCAGATAAGTAATACAAAATAGATTAAATATTTATGTTGAACATGAAAAATCTGATACATGTAAGTCACTACCTACATATGTTACATTTCATTGCAAGCAGATTTATGATTTACAATCCATTCTTTCATTTAATTATTTTGTATGAATGCAGTTTCATAGGAATCGCATTCTACCTACATACAATATACTTTTAGAATCATCCATACTTTTCCAAAACAGAGTGAATAAACATTCCCAAAACTTTCAACAGGTGTCTATTAAGAGTGGTGTTTTGAGGTAATTCCATTATCTAAAGTGCTCTCAGTGTTTAATAACCGGCACTTGACGGCAAGTGATACAAATCCGGGGATCATTCGCACTGCGATACGCCACCGAATGATGTCACAATACTACGTCAATTTATTGTGACACCCAACTGTTTTTTTACCTATTACCATATGAAAATAAAATAGATTTACGATATCATTTGAATCCTTTATTACTAGTTAATCGTTTGATTAATTAGTGTGATATTAAGTTTATTTATTTCATTCACAATACATAGTTACCTACATTTTTCCATTCGTTTAGATGCGAAAATTTTCAACGTTAAGGTAAGGCAAGGTTCAGATATATTTAACATGTTAGAAGACAATGGAAAATTTCTAATTGTTAAAATGGTACGATTCGCCTTTATTAATTTCTTTGACTTTGTAACAATTATGCTTTGAAATATTGCGTATCTTATTAGATAATTAGATTCTTAGTAATGCTAAAGTTTTCGAGAATGTAGTAACGTGTAAACGTAGGTATTTACACATAACATAATGTGTGGATAAAATTAAAAGGTTAAACGAATAACCTCCTAAAGGGATTTTGCTGAAGTTTCATGTTGAAGGCTAGAAGCTTGTATGTAGGTAGATCAAAAAGTTCCTGAATTAAAACATATGATACTTTTTATGCTGCAACTGTTACAGGAACACTACGCGTGTAAAACCGCGAGGCATGGCTACTAGACATGGCTACATGGAGTACCTAATAAATGTCGCCTGGAAATGATTTTTTCCCCTTTAGATGTAGAACTTGTAATATGAAATTATTTAGTTACTAAAAGTCTGATGACATTAATAGAAATCTATACTAATATATAAAGCTGAAGAGTTTGTTTGTTTGTTTGTTTGTTTGTTTGTTTGTTTGTTTGTTTGAACGCGCTAATCTCAGGATCTACTGGTTCGAATTGAAAAATTCTTTTTTACTGAATAGACCATCTATCGAGGAAGGCTTTAGGCTATATAACATCACGCTGCGACTAATAGCAGCGAAGATATAATGGAAAATATGGAAAAAACGGGGACAATTATTCATCTTTGAGGGCTTCCTTTGCCTGCGCTGCGAAAACGGTTCAAGATACAAAAATAATATATATGAAAGAATTATTCCTCTTTAAATGATCTAAAAAAAAGTCCGCGACAGATACGTCTATCTTCTAAGATTGACTCACTATACCATAATAATAGAAATAGATCCGACGGGGACGAAGTTCCGAGCAACAGCTAGTGGATTATAAATTAATATTCATTTAATTTAAACTTGCTACTTTCAATGTCGATAAATGTACCTGAAATTGCATAAAGCATAGTAGCAAAAGCAAACAAATTCACGATTCAATTCTAGTTACATATTCAGGTATTCATTCAGCTGCCGGCTTCCCAACGATATTATTATTTTACCAGCGATATCCTACACACTTTTGTTCATTATAATTGGACGGGAAGCAGGAATAATGTCACTTTTTTACATAAGTTGGGATAAAATCAATATTTAGTTGCTATACCCAATTATGCTATTATAAGGGTACTATCGGTACATGTATATCTATGAATGATGAAAATAAATGCAGTTTGTTCGCGTAGTTTCCGTTCTTCATTATAAATATCCAATGTGTGTGTGTTTCTTATATGTTATTCCTGGGTCTAAGCTATGTACTATTTTTTTACCAATATCTATACATTTGCATAAATACTTTCGAGTTTTTATATTAGAAAGGATTTTGTTAAAATGCCTAGCCTTGCATATTATGATTTATGAATCAGTTATCGCTACTCAGCTGCGTATATCAGCTACGGCGTAGCAGAGCCGTAGCATAAACCAGTTTCCAAGATGTAAGATTCAATCATTACCTACGGTAAAAGTTTTTAGTAAAATTAGTAATCAATATTCAATAATACAATAAATCATTTAAGTTGAGTTCATGCATATATATAAATACCTATAAAATCCAAATTTAATAAATTAATTGAACGGAGTACGTTGTAAATTGAGGTTAGATTAGTCTAGATGACGAGTTAGATTATAGTTGAAAATTGGAAAAGTTGATTAATGAAATTTCATTGTAGTTGTCACAAGCGGATTGATTGTCGGATGTCGGGACAGAGAGTGTAGATACGAAATGTGTTATCTGACCAAAAAGTTTGAGGCCACATTGTTTCGGAAGTATTGTTCAGTAATTGAATAGTAGTCGTTATAATTCATTTGTTATTTTAGAATTTAACTGTAAGCATTTACTGTAATGTTCTCTTCTTAATATCGTATACACTTACAAAATAAATTTATAGATATGAAATTAAAAATCAGATTAACAAAAATAATAATAAATATAATAATATGATTTGAATTTGAAATACAGGAATTCATCATATTGTGAACACCAATTCAACCCATGAAATATGTTATTGACTAGATGTTGGGTAATGTTGAATGTTAAATAAAGATGCTTGTGTAGTCGACAGTACTTACTTTCATTTCAAATATTTGCTATAGAAATAAATCTATGACTTGAAAGAAAATTAAGCTCTGAAAACCAGATTTTTTTGTCATGTCATCAGCTTTTATAACATTAAGGTTTAGTTTAAGTTGTTATTATCAACTCGTTTCCTTAATTAAAAGTCATGAACAGACTAAACTAAGTAGTTAAAAAATACTATTTGTATAGCCATGAAAGGGAATCTCACATAAAATCATTTTTTATAGCAACCATTTTGTGGCATATTGGATTAACCTTTGGCGAAGTGGTCGAGCGTTATCTCAATTATTATTAACATCCGACGTCTCTTAGATCTCATACCTTCCTATATCTATAGTGTAAGAGTTTTCACTAAATAATTATTGAGAGATAATGAATGATTGATATTAAAAATGATAAATCCAGTGTGTCATCTCATAATATCAATTGGGATGTTGAGTCATGTCAATATAAAAAATATGTTAAGTTTATGTTCATATTTATTATATCTGTAGCTACCGCTTCAAATGCGCCGAGTTCTAAATTGTTGCGTTTAGGATTTTCTAGATAAAGCATAATAAATACTTCATATAGTTCAGATAGCAAACAGAAAAAAGTTACTTATTTATTCACGTCATACGTTTTTCTAAAGCTAACATTACTTCAATCGATAACTATATTTTATGGATCGGCAGATTAATAAATATTTCCAAAGCCATTGTAATGAAGTCCATCACAAACTATTTACCCAGCCTTACTTTACGAAACATATTTCTATTTGTGTTTTCGAATGTAATATGGAAAATAAATTGTAATGACGAACTCCGCCTAAGGTCAGTGAATAAATAAACGAGTAGGTAGGTATTTTGGTGCGCTAAGATTTTTTTGGTAAGAAATAAATATTTTTGGGGTTTTCGTACTTATCGGAATAAGACCTTAAAACATATTGTTTATGTCTCTTGAAGTTAAATAAATCAGACCTCTGAGTGTACGAAAAAGGCATAGCTTTTTTTCAGGAAAACGTATGTCTAATGTTGGTAATTAATACAGTACACAGATGTTCAGGAAAATCTTAAAACGGTTCTTTTCTTTTAAAATCCTTTAATATAAGATTAATAGAGGGTAAAGGTATAATACAATTATCTGGCATTATTTTTTTATACCTTTAATAAGTAAAATAAACAAGAAATGAAAAATCTAGTATCTACTAATCTAACCAGACAAAACGGAATGTCATTTCTATGACTGAAATGTCAATAACTTTAATTTCGACTACATCCAAGGTACAACCTACTGCGGCCTAATTATATATAAAAATATTTTCTACCATGTAGGTAAATACATTCCAATGGTACCAAAATAGAATTTAGAGACAAATAACGTCAAGCGAGACTTCCTTATGACATTGCTTAATCACTTTCCTCTTCACGGAGAACTCAATGAATTGCAATTTACTAAACAATATGGTTCAATGGTCTCTTCTACATATTGTTATAGATGAAATGTTTTATCGGTTCATAGCTGAAATATATGCACTGAAGCTCACGTGTAACGGATTCAATATTTGAAAACAAAAGTAAAAAATATTGGTAGCAATATCGTAATGCGAAACTGTTTGTCTTTCGTACACGCTGGAACAGAGTATGTTTATGAAACTAGTAGCAAATACAAGTTGTATACTCGTGTAGGAGAATATTTGTAGATATTCGGTATGTACATCTATAAATGTAAACCAAAATTTTTTTGTAGATAATATTTTATAAGACTGTAATAAAATTAAAGACAATTTCTTATGCGATTTATTGAAAATAAACTTATTTCGTTTGTATAACTAACTATAGATCTATAAGAAGCGTAAAACCCTTTATTTGACAGCAACTTGAGGCTCCTTTGGTAATGAGATCTTGAACTGAAGAAGCACTATCAAATAAATTGCAATCATACTTATTGCCTGAAAAAAAAAACTTTATAACGTATAATATTTTTTTTTAAACCCTAAAACATATTATATTATAATAAAATGTATAATATAGCCTCATATAAACATGTTAAAGTTCAATTTTATTTGCTACAAAACACAAAAACCATAAATGTCAAATAAACTGAAATGAAATTTATCCTAATACAAAATATCAGAACAATGCTCTATTTTGTTGGAACCCCAGTATTTTGTGTCAAGGTACTTTAGAGTCGTATTTCGGGTCACCGCACGATGTAAACAAATCCTATATTTCCTTTGAAATTTCGCTAGCTTTCGAATTTTAACTTTAGTCACAAGAATTTTGAAGTGTTTTAATTACAGCTCTTAACCATAAGTTAAATATGTATAACGAAAGAACTTGAGATGAAAGATGGTGGTAGAAAAGATGCTAATTAGTAGTTATAAAATCTTCATAATCATAAAAATTGCCACCATTTAACTGACAAAAACAATTTTGATTTAATATTAAACAAATATGAATATAATATATAGTAACGATTTTTCTTTAATTTCCCATAGTATTTGTATTATTTGATGTGATATGATATGATATGATGTGATGTGATATGTATACATAATACTGTTAAAGTTCAAGTAGATACTTACGGACGTAAGTAGTTCTCTGTTGACGTGGGCGTATCCCTTTAAGCTCACTACAGCTGGATTCATCTCAATAGCTTGTATGAAGTGATCAATCTGTATTATCAGATAGTTAATAAATTGTACGTTAAGAAAATACTGGGTTATATTTATTTGATATAAAACGAAGGTTATTATGTAAGTATACAGTAGATTAGGCATTTCATTAAAATCGTGGTTCTAACTTTTTATTTATTTAATAACATATTTAATATATTGTAATTTACCAATAGCCAGAAAAATAGAATAACGCTATAGATAGATAAACTTACCAAGAAATTATAGCTTTATATAAATTACGTAATTATCAAATTTTAAGTAATGTACTTTAATATCTATAAAAGCATTTGAAAATTCCTACTTGGGCAAATTATGAACAATTAATTATTCGCACGTCGTCAAGTGCACTTTCTCAGATCTAAGTGGATACATTTACATACCTCTTTTTGCGTAGGTCTATCGACGGATAGAACATCGATAGAAAGTAGTGTGTCTTGAACGCCAGCTGCTACCTACGAATCAATACGAACATGTTTTTATTTCCACATTATCATATAAATCAGAAGACTTTATAGTTATGCGTTTCGCGAAGATTCTGTTCCTTTGGCAATATAAAAAGTCATATATGTTAATCCTGGTTATAATTTGCCTACGTTCCAATTTTAGTCATTTTAGTCAAATCCATTCAGTTATGTTTGAAGAAGAAGTAACAAAAATCATAGACAAGCTTTCACATTAAGAATATACTTAACAAATAGGGAAAAAATATATTATGTATATTTGAGTACTTTTAATGTGGATTTATGTGAACAATCGGCAAAAATAAACAGAAGTGCTGAACAATAAGCCGCATCGACGATCAAACCCATTTCCTTGAACGTGAAGCCAAAACCGTGGTCGACTATCTCCGATAATGCTCCATATACAGCTATTGTAATGTTGAAAAACCTGCAAGTGTAAATCTATTATTCTATAATATAAATCGTTACAATTTCAAACTGTATAGATAAATCGAACGACCCTATTGAAGAAATAATGTTCAATAAAAGTTTTGGTTGTCGCTATAGTTTTAGGTAACAGAATAGATTGTTAGGTTTCACTGGTAATATAATGCAATTTTTTAAGGAAGGAAATAAGAGATAAATAAAGAAAAGTTATCAATAGTTCATTGTCAATCTATAAAATAAAAATGAATGGCAAAATGTATTGGTAAGCACATAACTCTATAACAGCTGAACCGATTTATATTATTCTTTTTAGAATACTCCTAGATGTATGAGGATGGTTTTTAAGCAAAAGTGGTAAGTAAAGGGTATAAGGTTTCGGTTAGGATTAGTACAACGTGAACGAAGTTGCGGTGGGCCAGCTAGTTAATAATAAGACCAGATAGTCATGTTCACAAATTACCCTATAGAACTTCCTGGCAATATATATTTCAATAATAACCATTTCAGTAGTTCCATCGAAGAACACTTAAATTAAAGAAGGCACTTACATAAAGAGACAGTATGTAGAATATGTTCGAGCGTATGCGTTGCCAAGGGATTGCAAAAGCTCCGATAAATTGAGCCAAAGGAAACGATAACTCGATATCAATTGCGCCGTACATTCTATATTAACGTCCTGAAAGTGTATAATGGATAAAGGTTAATACAATTTTAGCAGTTTTTGTTATACATATCTATTTTTAAATAAGTAATGAACACATTCTTGCTTTTCATTTTAAGTTATTTAATAGAAAAAAAAAGTTGAACTTAACTAAAATTCCAAAATTTAAAACAAAATAATAGCCTTGTATAAAGTAAAGTAAATATTTGTTTTATGTACAGCAAAAACATTTCTTGACCCTTTTTAAAGATTTATTTGCACGTAATAAAATAGAACACGTATCTTATTATTACTATTATATAACCAGATTTTTCAATGGAAAGCTCAAAGCAGATATTTTAAACGAATAATTCTAATGGTAAATAATTGAAACGATTATTGAATGCCTCTATTTAGTTCACAGTATTTTGTTTTATCCGCTACAAAGGAATGTTTTTAAAACGCTTTTAATTCTTTGTTATTCACTTTGTTTTCAATTGTACAATAGGTTTTTATAAAAGAACAATTTAAAATGTGATTACTAAGTTTTATTGTCGAATAAATGTGGCTATTGAATTGTGTATTTATTGCGATAACATGTCATAATAATATGTAGAAATAAAAAATAAAGTCAATAAGATATATAATAATAAATTTTTTGTCTGGACCTATAAATACTTTTTAACTTACTCGCCGAAAACAGTTAGATAAACTTTGAGATGCTGTCTTTATCCCTCTGCAATTGATGTACCACAGAGCGCAGTTCATATTGATCATTGTTATAATGTGAAAATAAGCTGCAGTATGTCGCAACAGGAAACCATCCAGTAAAGCACAAAGACTTAAGAGAAAACATACGGCAAGCAACAAACAACCCACGCTTATAATAACAATAGTCGTCTTTAAGTTTGGAAACTGTAGATTTTCCCCGGTGACTCGATAATATCTCACCTAGACAACAAACAGAATAATATTGTTACGAGTACTTGTAATTGGATACAATATACACTGTTGATAATAATGTATGAGCAGACCTCGTTAAATTAAATTTGTGGAATGTATTGTCCATTTTCTTGAGAACATGAAGGTTCAATATCGAGAATTGTATGAAATAGTGGCAATATGTTCGAGATGAATTGTTAATTTTAATTAATTTGGTTGATGTTGCTGTCAATAGATATTATAAACAAGGTTTGAAATACGGGTGTTGTAATGGAAACTTATCTAGCTACCTAGTAGCTAATAAAACAATAGCTACAGGACCTTGAAAGTAAATTAATTTAGGAGGGTTCATAACAAACACGAACATAAATTATAATAAGTTTAGCAAAATTAAGTTTCTAGTAGGTACATTGTATAAAACTGTAACAAGTGGGTTTTAAAGTTTACTCTAGCGAAATGAGGTACACCCCTGGTGCTGTGAACATGCTATTAGCCTATTACCTTAAAAATACATAATACTCACTTGAAATTTTCCCCAGCTTGTTTTGTAAATAGCCACCTGATGAGCTACTCCCCAACCGACAAATGGTATCCAAAAATGTGGCACTAGAAATGCGACAAAGAGAACTGCGTATATGTAATCATCAAACTTTCGAATCGATCGCAATATCATTACCCTCTCGTATCCAACAAATAGCACAATAACTGTTGTAATAATGTAGAAACATATCGCATACGCTGTAGCCCTCGATCGCCAGCTAAATGTTATCGTACCTTAAATTTTAACAATTAAGACATGTTGGTTGTTAAAAGGATGTAGTTTAATCAAACCGAAATTATAACGGTAACATTATATTATTAAATAAAGAAAATCTCTTCATGATTTTAAAGTTCTTTAAGTATTAAATATTATTATTATGTATTGCAATTTAAAGATGTTACGCTTTCTAGGACACTTTTTTTAGGATTTAATATGAGGTAAAATATTTCAGAATCTATCTACATCTCGATATGCAAAGCTGAACAAGAATCTAATAGAGGGCAAATTTCAAATTGCTATAAGGAAAATCGTAACACCTACAACGTTTTATATATAACGTTTTATAAGGATTTTTCTTTTCAGCGTTAGAATATAACTTTTCCTTGTGTGTTTATTAATCCTACTACAAAATCTATAAAATCATTGCGCTGTATGAATTGATCTTTACGAAAAATAAATTGGTAATTATATCATGAGTGCAGAATAAAAATGAGTGTTGATAATAATTAAACAAATACCTGGACGTGACCTGGTTATAGGCATGACAGCCAGAGCCCTAAACAAAACCAATAACAGCTTATGGTCTCGGTAGAATTGATCATGTATCTCACATGTGTCTCCATCTTGAGAAGACAGCATGTTGCGTTTAGCGCGCTCCTGACGAAAAACCACAAACATTTCATAGAAAAAGGTGCCCAGACTAATTATTGAAATTTAAATACATCATCATCACAACCTTCTGTTTATTCAATTTCGTATGTAAGTTTTCGATAGATTATTAAAAATTTAAGATGATATATTTTGATACTTTAATAATATTCTTATCGATTTAAAAAACTGGTGTAAATTATAAGAGTTGAGTTCGTGTGTCGTTAAAAGAATATTTGAATAATTCTTACCAATTGAGAAAAAAATGGAAGATTACAATATTTACCCTTTTAATATCGAATAAGTAGCAGGATAATTAAGGTTTTTACTTACGTATTCCCTGGGAGATTTTTCATATACATCTCGTGTTTTCTGTATATGTTTCATATCATTTAGTAAGAGAGAGTTATTTATACCCTCGTCGAATAAATGATCCGGTATCATGTTTTTGTATTACTGTTCTCAATAGCTCTATCGAACCGAACTGAAAGTTTCCTTGCGAAGCATTTAAGTAAAGCTAACAGTACGACAGGTAGGAATTAATGGATCTTGTTAAAGGCTATTTTTCGATGCCATTATGGGGTAAGTAAACAGAAAGTGTAAATTTGTATGGCCGGAGTTCATTAAAATTTCAGTGAAATTATCGTTATGCCTTGAATTTCAAACGATAGCTCATATAGCTATTTTCTAGAAGTACTTGAATAAAAGAACTTAAATGTAATAAAATTGTTTGATGTAAAAATAAAACCATCTGGTGCATAGAAAGTCACTGCTGCAGCCTATAAATATATCTGCAATATCTACCACAGCTGCGATGCCGGCAGATATTTAAAGCCGGTTTAAAATGACTTACATGTGAGAATCTATTTTGTATTTACTTAATAAGATTTTTTAGTTTATTATGTGTACTTATATCATATTTTGTAAACGTTGTTCTATTTAAAGATATGAGTGTACTGGTATAGGCATACCGCGTTCGTAGCTATGATAGGATCACCACCGAGTTGCTAACCTCTCCCAAAAAGTACTCTAAAGAGTACTTTTAAAGAGTAAAGACTTTGTAAAGAGATGTCTATTTTAAACCTAATCAATAATAAAAATAAATGCAACTAGGTATAGCTCCCTAGGTTACTAGGTATATAGTATTGGTAACGGTAACAAAGTAGGTAACTTTGTTAGTAACCATTAATTATTATTTAAACTCTATTGGTAATTCCTGCATTGTGTAAAGACTGTCATTCCGTCATCCTACTACATATAACATAGGTTAGTTTTGGTCACAAAATCCATTAAGTTAACTGCTTCCTCGGGTCTAGATCCTTATGCATTTTATACAAGCAATTACAACAGTAGGTATACGACAATACGAGTATGTTACCAATGAAGGAAATGTTTTGTTAGATAAAAACTAAATAAAAAAATAGCAAACATTTTAGACTACAAAATATGAATTAATATATAAGAAAAACTTATTGTATGGCCTTAAATAAAATATTGCAATGATTTTCGTTACTTCATACAAAATGTATGATTGGGTATAATTGGACTAATGTATCCGTGCACTTTAGGACGGTCTGGGCCTTAAAAGAGTATTTACATGTGTGAAAAAGTGTGATAGAATAACTGACTTGTGTGTTATGTTACTGTGACACTTCGTAACGACTTTGCGGCTAAATGTGATTATATCTATTTAAACTCTATTAAACAATAATTCTAAAAATTTCTCAAAAATATTCAATATTCAACGTATTAGTCTAACGTAGCCTTTGAGATCATAATGATATCACCTCCGTTAAGAAAGCCTATCAAAAACAGGTCTAAAAGGTTCTATTGTGGATAATAAAATACTTACAAATGAATGTAAAAAGCCATTTATTTTTATATATACACGAACGTATGTTTCACATTATCACAGTACAATATTTATTTTATATTAATTCTTTGATAGCAACACCAGTTTTAACCACAACCAAAAACAAATATTAAAAAAACTATAAACAGTGACTTAAAATATTTATATTTCTAAAAATAATATTCTTCATAGATTATTCTTTATTGGAGGCTATTTCGATGTTTTCATAATCAATGGGTAAAACAAATCCAGTATTGAGGATAGATCTTAGATATTCACACATCTTGTTAAATAAAATAGTTATTTTTCACTTAATCATACACAAACCTGAAAACGATTTTTTAAATAGTTTTGGTCTAAAATAGAAAAAAATAAAAACTAAATATAAATAAGTCCTTCAAAAATAATTTCAGTCAGTGTTAAGGATTGAATCGGATTTATTTAAATTACGACTTGAGTTTCGCTAACTGCGCCATGATTTCTTTGTCAGCATCTGCCGTCGATTCGCCGATTTTATTCCGTGACACCGACGGTGCATTTGCCATCTGTTAAAATTAGTCAATGCTTATGAATTACCTTTAATCTAACTAGATATGCAATATGCTTAATCCTGTTGGGATATGGAGGCAAAATTTTATGGAATGTATGTAAAGCAGATATTACACAATCACTTACTATTGAACCAATCAAGGTTCAATAGTAGGTGATTGTGTGAAGTTACCGAGTCCTTATCAATTGACCAAGAAATTATTAGATATTTTTTAAACAGTTTTTAAATAGTTTACTTTCAGAAAATCCAGTTCATTATAGCACATTAACTATTAAATGCCTTTATACAGGAGCTGGTTTTTCACATGTGAAATCTGATTATTAACAATACTAGTAGAATATCAACAAGGTTTACCTTTCCGCTGACTTCAATTCCAATCTCATCAAGGACTTGGTTAATGATTCCTTCAGTCTCCTCTTCATCACCTGATTCATTCATTATATCATCCAAGGTCTCTGAAACTATATTATTTAATATGATATATACTATACATTTAATTTTCAACTCAAGACCTGAGTTCTCATGTAACTAATAAAGCATATAAAGTTACATAACTGAATGGTAAAGTCTTGAGGACACATGATACCCAAATTATAAATGAATAACCTTTGCAACTAGGATTATTTTTAATAAAGTGATTCAAGAGAAACATTTATATGCATAAAACATGCCTAATATATGTGTGTGAAGCCACAGCTGGTCCGTTGTATTATAATAAAACCATCAGGTTTGGGAACAGATGGGGAGTGAGGAAGACATCTATATTTTCATGCAAAGGTCAAGGCCGAGGTCCTTTTTGTTAGATACAAATATAAAAAAATTCATAAACTAGCATAACATAACCCGTTCACATCTTTATAACTTTTATCGTCCCAAATTCTAAACTATGTTAAAATTTCATCAAAATTAGCAATTAGGTGTGAAAGTGTGCTAACTTTGAAGACAGTCACTTTCACATTTAAGATACATAGTAGGATCGATGAAAATTTTTATATTAAAAGAACCACTTACTCATCTCATCAGTCATATCCATTTTAGCACTTGCATGTTTAAAGGCATCCATGTCTTTGGCTATTTGTTGTGGATTCATGATCTTGTTCATGTTGCCCATAGTCTTGGCAGTAGTACCCATAGCACCCGCTATTGCAATATTTGCACCCATTGCTTTATTGTGAATTTGTACACTTGATATCTGAAATTAAATGAAACCAAAATGAAGTAGGCACTATTATATTATACCTATATAGATACATTTTGCACCCCTATTATTAAATTAAGTATTAGTTTTTCTAGGAAGAAACAAATAATAAACAATAATTTATAATATTAGCTTGCCACAGTACTCAATTTTATTACCTTACTATTAGCAGAGTATATTCTTGTTTTCTGATTTCTCAACTGAACAAGTTGTTTGGCTAGTATCTTACAGCCAGCATTATTTCCTTCTTTAGCCATTTTTTTAATTTCCATTTCCTGAAAACATAAAGGTGTTCTTGCCAAGAATACAATATGCAACCAATAATACAATGAAATTTCCTACAATTATAATTTGTAATTCTTGTTTACAAACTTAAAATAATCAATGTACTAAGGCCTAATATGCTGTATTATATAAAAGACGAAAACAAACCAATTTCTTTTCTTCCCTTTCTAATGCTGCTTTATCTCTTTCTAAATCTCGGCTAGCTTTGCGTAATTCTCGATCATTTTCCCTTTGCTGCTCTATACAATAAAATACAGTTAATATTGGCAATTGGCATCCATAAGTTTATATCTTAAGATACTTGTTTTATTTTTATTACCTTTTACTGTTGGTGCTTTTTTAAAAAAGTTCATTGTACTATGTTAATTAACTGTTTATGAAAAATCAATATAATTAATCGTAAAAAGCAAACCACTTCATATATAACAAATATTTCAAAGTTAAATTCTAATGTAAGGGAATATGAGTCACTAATTATAAAATAGTTTTGTAAACATACACAGATGACAGATGTCAAGTTTAAACTGTCAAGTGTCACTCATAGTCGTTACTTTTTCAATGTCGTTAAGACATTGACAAATGGACAACTATCAGAAGCTAACTGCTAAGTCAGTCATAGTTTACTATTAAAGTAAATGCAATATATTTTACGCCTTTGTATAATTACTCTCTGTGTTAAATGAATACTAAAAGTACAAATCATGTAATCACTCAGACTAAACTTATAGAATATCTAGAAGCCAAGTTAAGAAACATAACTGGTGAGCCGTACCGTGTGTAATTTTACACGAATCATTTGGAGCCCTTTTGACAATCTCATTAATTAAAAACTATATTTTTACATAAACGTATCAAAAATAGACTCATATTATATTTGCGATGTACATATTATGTGTTCTTAATTTCATAAGCTTATCTCAAATGGTTATTTATATATTAATGTCCAAAAATTCTCATTTTTATAATTGACTGACTGAGTGAATGACTGACTGACCAAACACTAAACCAGTTCCAGATGACCTAGGCTCTAGAGAGTTAAAATTTAGTATCGGGAGAGGTAATTAGATAGTAGGGAATAATTAAAAAAACTGGCAATTTTTAAATAATTAGATTCTATCATGAACGCTTAACAGAAATACCTAATTAGTTCTTGTACCTAACTATGGATGTAAGAGTCAGTAAGTGATCAAAACGCATGAGGCCCATAGTACACGGTGTATTTAAAACGTTTCGCCGACGCGCAGATGACGCGCGTATACGCAACACTGCTTATGTTGGCTTTAGTACTTTTTTTGCAAAGAAAAAATGTAAAAGAAAAGAATAGACCCATTTACGAGAGAAAAAATAGCAGGCATATACGCGTACACACAAACGTAAATTTAAATAGGCCTTACAAACGTTAATTTAAATAGGCCTCACAAACGTTAATTTAAATAGGCCTCATGAACGATAATTTAAATAGGCCTTACAAACGTAAATTTAAATAGGTCTTACAAACGTACATTTAAATAAGCTTTACAAACATAAGCCTATCCCTTTATTTATATACAGTAGAACCTTGTTAAGTCGAACCTCGATAAGTCGAAAACCTCCACACCTCGAAAAAAAGTTGTGTTCCCTTCGCTTTAGACACCAAAACCTCCATTACTCGAAATCCCAACCCTCTATTAGTCGAAAAAAAATTGGTACATTTATTACCTCCATAACTGGAAAAATATATTTTTCTCTGTATCTCGAAAATTTTCAACGTCTTATTTTACAACCTTTACTGACTCTATTATTTTAGACTCATTACATCTATTATAGTTCGAATACAAATGAGTTACCGACGCGACGTTAAGAATTCGCCGACAGTCCACCATTGTAACGCCATAATTTCATAGAAAGCAATTTGGGAAATTGGGAGTATACAATGATTGATTAGAATTACCACAAATTTGACTTACATTAACACATGTTTTGCTTGCTTGATGTCAGGTGTTTCATTTTATAAGTTTTGATTTTCTTTGAATGTAGTTTAATTGTTTTCGAGTGAAATATTGTCAGAAGTATAGTTACCGTCAATTACCTTTAGCGGTGAACGAAACCTGCGCAGAAGTTAAAAATAAGGTATCGAGGTAGCGGTGCGGCGCGCGGGGCGCGTGATCGTCGGGTGCGCGACCGTTGATTGGTTGTCCCAGTCGTGTTCTTTCTCGCACCCACGAGCGCGATTCTACCGATGCGTAGCTATTCTCGTCAATCGCTAAACATTCGTGACGGTTACTGTACACGCAAATGTAATACACATAAATTTGTACAACTGTTATTTTTTTTAATAATAATAAAAACTTTATTTCTTTGCCAAAAGTTTACAATGGTTGACATGACAATATACAATTGGCGAACAAACTCTTCGAAAGATGTCACAAGTGATCCCTAGCTAGATTATAAAGTAACCTGTGTTAAGGGATCAGTTTCGTTTCCTTCAATTTTACAAACGGTTTATTTTACTTCTTACTCAAAATGTACGCCGTGTACTATGGGTCTGCAATTTGGTCTTTATGTGGATTTACTTAACATATAATCAGTCCTATATCGGGGTATGGATATGTGATGTATCCATTGTTTTATTATACACTATTGCGATGTTAAGAAGGGAGAGCTATTTTTTGAATAAAATTAAAATGTTTTTATATGAATGAAGATACATATAATTATACCGGACAATTATTATACTATTTATTGTGAATTGACCCACGATTCTAGATAGTATAATATACATATACATATGTAGAGTTCTGCAAGCTCATTTCATGTAACTGTGAACAAATATACGAGTAGAGGCAGTGAGACGATTAGGTACAATATATGCAACTTTTTAAAGGACTTACAATTTTATTTTATTAGGTATAAATAAAACACAAAATTGTTTAAATATTTTATTTCAAGATGTAATTCTGTTTTTCATTTTCAGTCACTTCATTTTATTAGACATTCACAATTTTAAGATAGTTAAACAATAAAAACATTTAACCTTAAACTTAAAAAAAAACAAAGAGGACAGACACAAAAAGACCCAATTACATTATTAATCTTTGTATAATACTTACAAGCAATGTATAAAAGTATTTATTGCGTGGTAAATGTCGCAAACTCGATTATGTAAAAAACAACCAATATTTTACCAAAGGTTATAAATAATTTAATACGTGATAAAGGAAAAATTAAACAAAAACAATTTAAATTTATCAAACATAGCAGCACTGTTTCAAATTTAATGGATTGTAGGTTCATCCTAGAATATCAGGCACTTCGGTGTATATTACTATATTGAGCTAGATAGGTACATTTTAAATATAATTACTATTATTTATTTTGACATTACAAGGAGATTCACCATGACCAGTTGGGAACAAAAGTTCCAAAGTTCCAAACGTCCGGCAAGCCAACGTGTGCTTCGTCGTTAAATTCACTCTCCGACCATTGGAATGGTTTTATGACGTCTTTGTTTAACAATTTGAGTGTTTCTTCTTCTTCTTCCTGCCTCCTCTGCTTGACGAGATCTCGTATTTCAAGCCCATTGAGCATTGGCACATCATCAAACTTGTCGGTATAAATGGAAGCTATGTTCCCTTTATTTATTGGAACCTTGGTCATGTTGGGTTCGGTAAACGGTGGACTGGATATTGCAGTGAATTCTAGCGTTGAGTTATTTGTGCTTCCTGTATGACAAAAAACAACATTAAGTCAGAAACTAAAAACTTACTTTAACTGATTTAACTTGTAATTTTTTGCCATTCTTAAAGGCAAAGGACATTTTTATATTGTTGTTTTTTAAATATGGATTTAATAAAAACCTACCAGTAACTACTTTGGTGTCTATAACGCCGTAGGCTTCTCTGAATTTGTCTACTAAATCGCCGCGAACTCCTGGAACGGAATATCCGATCTCCTCATAAAGGCACTTCTTTTTCTTCCCGCATGAATTATCTGATATATTCTTAGCTGTTATATTGTTAAGTCTCATTAGTTTCATTATGCTTTCCAATGATGTAGCATTTCTGTAGCCTCGTTTGAACGTTATAGCTCGCGGTGATTCGGATTCCGAGAATATTTTTCCGTAAATTGCTTCCATTTTAGATACTCGAGTTATTTCAGCTATGTCCTGTAAGGTAATAGTAGTATTAAAAATACATTGTTATTTTTTGCATCGCCTTGTCAAATGTTGTTTCAATTTAAATTATAAAATATTGTATTAACTATTGAATGTTTATCTTATAATAGCCCATTCTGCATATATAGTGACCTTAAAGTATGGAAGTCCATAGGAAGCCCAGTAGGTTTTTTCAATGAGTATGTCAGAGATGTCAGCGGAGTGCGTGCGGCCGGGAATCTGTTCGATCAACCACAGCAAGCCCTTGGCGCTGCCCTTGCCGGGTCGATGTACCACAGTATGCTTGGTGTCGCTAAAATGCATAATTAATACTTTATACTTGCAAAAAATTTAAGTGATTTAATTGTTTTTATTAATTTAAGGCCCCCGCGGTTTCGTTATGTTCATTAATCATTACCAGGGAATAGTGTACCTTTATCACTATGAAATAATTTTCCAAATCGATCTTGTTGTCTTGAATCATTTTCAATATAAAAACAAACAAACAAATCTTTGTATAATACTGGTATATGTACAACTGTATATGAATATCTCCTTAGTCTTGCGATTGTTTATGACAGGCGGAGAATGCTGTTCGCATCTTCATGTTTGGCTTAGAACTTTAATTAGTTGCATGTAATTTTAATTAAATACCCAACTAAGCTCACAAGCCAATTCGCCTTTAACGTAACTACATTTTAATTAGATTTTATATTTGATTATCATTCTATAATGTTTTAAAGGCTTACAGAGTAATTTATAACAGATTAACCCATACTTACTTGCTTACTGTGGTCTCCATCATAACTTCATTGTTTTCCATTGAGCTGGTATCACTATGAGGATTTTGCAAGCGATCGATCTTTTTGTAGTCCAATACTAGCCATTGTTTGCAAGCCGTTCCAGAGTTGCTGCTAGCAAGGACATGACTCCAGGAGCTAACGTTAGTGGCGAGTCGGTTAGCTGCTGAAAGGCGAGGCCCGATTGGAACCTGGAACGTAAATCGTTTACAATTAAAAATGATTGGAATTTTCTTAATCACCTCAAAACATTTGTGTAAAAAAATGGGAAAAATCATTTACAGTCTCCAAAACTATAAAACAATAAAATTAAGATTCAGATAACATTAAAAATATGTATCAGCCTACAATGTTTTCTTTTAGAAAACATACTATTAATATAACAAGATAAATAATAATATTGTAAAAGTTTTCAAATCATACTTAGCTAAGAAATCTAGGTTTCAAGTGATTGTTCATTTACCTACAGGAAATCGTACGAACAACTTACTTGCTCGGTAATGTTAACATCCTTCCATAGTTTACTGTTATAGTTCTTTATCGTAGTACCAGCGACTGTCATACTGTGATGCGTTCCTTTTATAACATAGAATTCGTCCTGGCTTGTGATTGCTCCTGGGTATCCAGAGAAGTCCACATTCGTTCCTGGCGCCAACTCTGTGTCTTTAGACTTGGTGTGATAATTTAACTTGTACCTTTTCATTATACGAGTCATTGATGAATAGCTGAAATATTTTTAAATTATTGTGATATCCCGAACCAATACTGAAAAGTTTATTGTAATATTAATAAATACATATAAATAAATTATTTTCTATTATTACCTTGCAGCCGTATTATGTGCGATAAATAGTTTTTTCGATGTTCCGTCTTCTGAATCATTAACTAATCTTATAAAAGCACTCGACAAACTAGGAAGCATATTAACTATTGGGTCTTCTAAGGAGATGTTCAGCTTTTGTTGAATTTCAGCAACCTCTGACATTGCATTTAACCAGTATAGGTCTGAAATGTCCGTTTCAAATGGCTTTTCACTGCGCTCTACACCGTGCTTCCATCCCGTAAATATCCCATCAATTTGTGTGTAGTGTAAGGAAACCTGTAACATCAACGATAACAAGTTCTGTATACCCTTTAATTCTGCTGTCAGGTTGAAGTTACGTATGTTTTAAACAAAATATTTTATGGATATTATATTATGGAATAAAATTAAATACTAATCAATAATAACGCTATATTAAACCTACGTGGTGCCAAAAGGAATCGGTAGCACTTTTATCAGCTGAATGTTTCTTCCAGATATTAGCTGATTTCTCCAAAGCATCCCTCAGCTTATCGCATTGCTTTTCAATGGGCCGGTCGTCACATTGAGCTCTAATGGTATTTTCTAGATGTGTGTGAATGAGGTACCATGTCAGGGCACCTTCGACAATGCCAGCTGCATAAGCTTGCACCTCATCAGGATATGAACTGTTTGTTTCCACTTCTAACAGACCCCATCTATAATAGCAATGTATGGTTACGTTAGCAATTGAAATGGAAACAATTGCTCATACCTGAGTACGAGTATACACAATGATATACTTATATCTTTTCTTACCCGGTAGTGTCTATGTCGCCTCTAAAATGACCTCTGGCGACTCCTCTGGGAATGTCATTTAGATCGTTGCTTTGTCCCCAATACTCAATGCTATAACCAGTTTTGTCTGAATAGAATACAGTTGCTGCGTAGTTACCATCTTCTTGAATTCTAAAAATAATTAAAACACTTTAAATTCATCTCAGATTGATCGTGTTTGACTACGTTATTTAGATATATCAGTATTAATGTTTGATTTAGTTCATATGGAAAAAAACATACTTTATGTTTACAAAAATAATTATTACCTCTCAATTTGTCCTACGAATAGTGCCAGTATTGCTAAGATTCCCAAAAAACCCAAGACATAAGAACTAATTTTAGTTTGCAGCCAGGAGGCGCCGACTACTTTCAAAATTTTGCTCATTGTATTGAATTATAAATATTAAGTTATAAAATGAAGAAGATATTTAGGAATTTAATAATAATGAAGTGACAGTGCGTGTAGACGATTTTCTCTAGTGGGAGAGCGACCATCAAAGATGTTGTAATGTCTGGTATTCACGGTGCCTGCTCGTCGCCCGCTGGAAGCGCTCCCCACATCTGATACGCTTGTTATTTTTGTGCGCTTCACACGTTGCGTTATTTGCTTTTTCACCCTGAAACAAAATGTTGAACATTGATAATATTTCGCTAGCTTAAATATATTGACATAAATAATAAATTTGAATTATTTTTAAACGTTCTCTGTTTGTACCGAGTAGTAGCCTCTGGATTTACAAATAAAAAAAACTATTAAAAAAAGATAGAGTTACGCCTCTTGGTCAAATCGTAAAGCCTTTAAACTTGCTAATGAGCATGAGCAGAGATGATCGCTTACCATCAGACGAACTGTGTTAACGGGTTTAAGCAAGAGTTTCTTTCATATAAAAAGAAATAAATAAAATGTAAAGTTTGTGTTTTTCCGTATAAACGGTGCCATCACCAGTACGACGTGCTGCAGTAATCGGATATCTCATTTCTCTACTAAACTAGAGCAATGTCTCGCCAATCAGTAGTCATCTCACTATTTTCATTATGATAATAACTTTTTGTTTACATATTGCTTCTCGAAAATCGTGATATCTAGTCAAGAATGTAAAAAAATAAACTTGAATAACTAGGTTGTCATTTGTATATATTTACAACAAATAATGGTGGCAAGTTATCTATATTTAAAATATTACAAGGTAACTTTTAAGGTAACGAAGTTAATAGTAAGAAAATATACATATTTTCATTTCAAAGAATTAGTATATTTGATTGTAATCGTCAATATACATTGCACGGTCGACTACAATATTATTTACATATTATATTATAATATACAAATGACCCTAACACTAAAAGATTCCATTGGTTGAATTTTTCTTAAATACAGGTATATTTGAATTAAAATTATATTGATAAGTAAATTTTGTCATTTTGTCGACAGTTATTTAAGGAATCTATTAGAGTTAATTTTAATAGTGTTATAGTTATTTTTGTACTGTGTTGGACTCTACAAAGTTAATTAGTTGTGTTCAACGGCACAATATAATGTCCTCGGGAAACGTGAAGCTGGTATGCTTCGACTCGAGTAATACGGAAATCAAGGCACAATTTTCTAACAACTAATTATGCTAATTTATGATGTACGGATGGAGGAAATAAACATTTAAGCGAACGATACTTTTCTTAATTAAGTTATTATCAATTTTAAGTACGCTGAAATATAATGTTACGTTTAAGATAAAATACGTTCAAAATATGTTTTTTTCCAATACGTTTCATGTTTTAAAACAATATTTTTAGTAATCATCAAGAAATATTCTCCCATTATATAAAATCCAGAAAGAAGTAATGTACTAAACTGCCCTGAAAAGTGAGCATACGTCTAAATAGAAAACATATATCATTCTTAACAGTGACAATGAACTAAACTAGATATCTAGAAATTTCAATCTATTTAATAGCAGATAAGGAAGCAAGTCAATTTCAATACTAATTGCGTAGGTTTAAAGCACAAGGCATTATTATAGATATGTACCTATTATTTATGAGATATCAAATTTTTGTAACAGATTTTAATGATTTTTTTAATAATTTTTATTTTTTATTTAGGTTTTGTTTTCGCTGTCGGTAAAGAGAAACTTATTTATTCATTATTCTTATACATCCTTGGGGATATATAAAACAACATTAAATTGTTATACATTGTACCTACAAATAAAAATTAAATTATATGATATCAGTTTAATTTACCTACTTTTCTGCTGATGAACTTGAAAGCCAAACTCAGTGTCAAACTTGCACAAACATAAGAAGATCACAGATGTAACATCATTCATTTAAAGAATTCCTCTAGAACTTTAGAACTTATTTTAAAAGTACTTTGGCTTCGTTGTTTTGTTCATGTGATGCAAACACTAACTAATTATTATAAACCCCAGTAGTCGCTTGACTGCCTTATCACAGTATCAATAAAAGATACTCTAATGTTTAAGGTTTGCGCTCTTGTTTTATCTCTACCACTATACATCTATTGTTAATATACATACAAGCCCAATACCTGGAACCGTTTATGGTTTTAAATTAAAATTTAATATAAAAAAGTAATAAAGTAAGCCATCAACATAGTTAACTTTTCTTAATAACTGGTAATTAATTAAATAATTATTTATTATTCTACCAATATACACTAAAATCATAACACTTTTTAAAATAAAAGAAAATTATTATCCAAAAAGTGGATTTGCCCATATGTAGATTACATAGAGCTCGGGTAACTTTTACCTTTGTTACAATCAACTACATTATGTACGGAACCTCGGTAACTTGAACTGATGAACACGGCCAACTTTGAACGAGCCTACACTATGAACTAGCTAAGTAACAGAAAAGCCTATAGCTGACACTATCTGAAATCACACACTACACGTGGAAGGTTTGAACAATCGCCTAATAATGATAAACTTGCTATCTTTCATACATTTCTACGTTTGTACATAAAGAAGCGGTTACTCTAAGTCCACTGACGTCGAGAACATCAAATCTTAAATTTATATGCCCGATATAAAATAAACATTCATCGGGAAGCAAAACGATTTCGCATAAAATTATATTAAGATTGTTTACAGTCATGTATATAATCTTACAGTTACAGTCATATAAAATAATAAATCGTGGTTTCAGATATATATTTCTAAGAAAAAACCCAGTAATTATGAAACTGCTATAAGAACTTATTGTTACTCGCAGAACAATCGAAGTTTGAAAAATAATTTTCTAAAAACAATTGTATCCGCAACAAATAAGTACAACGATAAAAGGCCTCAAACTTGAAACGATGAGATAAATGCATTTTCCGCGTCTATAAATAATAACGAAGGTATCTCCTGAGAAGGTCAATGTGATTCTATAATAAAACCTACAACAATGTATGTAATAAAACGATAGTAGTACAGATATAAGAAAACAAATACACAGGTGGGTCTTTACCTCCAATAAACACCATATAAGTTTGTGGCTTTTGGTAAAACGCCAAGAAGTACATTATTGGGATAAAATTTTATAACCTGTTGCTTATTCGGTTTCTATAAATCGAATAAGTGCTATAAATAATGTTTAAATTTATTTCTGGATTTTGTTTGCTGAGTAAAGTATGATATATATTTTTGTCCGATTTAAGAGGATTTGTGGAACCTACTTTTGTTCATCCCACATAGCAGTATATTTATTATTTAGTTTATTACTCAAATATTTATGGGTTCTACGTCAAAGAAGAGCTAATATAACCGAACGATAATGTGTTAGCAAATTCTAAGGTACTCGTTAAATCAAACTTTTTATGCTCGTTAGTTAGTATTTACACTTATATAATAAATATTTCAACAGAAGAATCTGCAAAGTGCAAAGGTGCCCGTGACTTCTAACTGCTGCGGTTAGCTAATTAATAGAATAAAGAACGTGTATTCACGGTATTCGATTATTTCTTCTATAAAAGGGCGAATCCTAGGAACCTAAAATAAAGAGCAAATGTAAGGAAAGTCTAAATTTGAAGGAAAAACTTAATTTTATATCGCAGAAGAATTCCCTGCTAAGGTGTTTATTCTTCTAGATGGATCTTATATACACACATTGTAGTTATCTTTGTTTTGAATAACGAATGAAGCCGATAGTTAAGTTGAGTGTAAAGATATTTAAGTTAAACGTGTTCTATCGTATGTTTACAGAAAATTTAAAACACGTGTATTTCTTGGCCTTAAAAGGTAAAAGGAAAAGAAATTGTTATATCTTCAAGGAACTTTGGAATATAAAACTTCAATTATAAAATGAATAAAATACATTTTATTAGAACAAATTTTAAAAATTAAAGTATTAAGGTTACGTTTCGATGATAGAAAATATGCTAACTGACACATAAAGTAAATAAATAAAAGTACTTTTAAACAATTTGTTGCAATTTATGCGTCCGTCAGTAAAAATATTACGGACAATACAAAATTTTAAAAAGTTTTATATTACACGTGCAAGGTGTTTCCAATCTCGCTATTAAGTAGAATAAATTACATTGCACTTATTTTATTTATGTAGTAGGTAGGTATTGTACTCGTGTTTATGTATGCAGGGTCATCACACAAAAAAGAAATTAATTTTATTTTTCTACATCATCAATTGAAATATTTTTAATTCCAAACTTCGTGAGATTTCTTTTATTGCCTAGTATAGAAAAAATATTATTTATTTAATAACACGCTAGCTGTGCCCCGCAGTGTAACCTACCTTGTTTAGGAACGTTTCCGTGATCGGATTTAAACAAACCCATTTTTCATTTGTAAAAGTAACTTTATTCTCATAAATAAAAAAAATATTTTTTTACCGTTTATAATGTTACTAGGTTTAGGTATGTAATTAGGAAATAAACTAAATTTTTCGTCACTAGTATTATAAAGATTTTAAACTAATTTAGGATTTAAGAATAATTGTGAATTGGAAGTAAAGACTTGCGTAAAGTAAATTTAAAAAACACCTTTACAGAATTTCATTACCTATGTTTGCAAAGTTATGCTTATTATAGAGAAATATTGCTACAAATTCTTGCCGTATAGAATTATTATATAAGGCAACAATTAATCGCGTTTTAGTAATGACCCTAGCAAGTAATTAGATATGCTTGTGTCATCAAGGAGTTAGCGCCATGGTAACTAGGCCACAGATCGCATTACGCTTCCTAGCCTTCCATTATGTCATTGAATGCAAGCTGCATCGTCAGATTTGTTATCTGCCTATCACGCGTATGTACGAGTTGTCATTTATTTAAAAAAAGTTACTCAATCTGTGACGAAAATTGGAATACGTAGTGTTTGTATTCTTTTAGTTTCGCTGTAAATATTGTTATTTGTTATTGTTACCTACTACTGGAATTAAACTATATTTTATTTAATCGATATTATTATTATGACCCCCTTAAGGGTAGGGTAGGGTATGATAACTCATATATATTAAAACATAGAAACATAATCATATTCAGAATGATTTCACCACACTTAATACAAAAATATATGTGGTAACTCTATGAATTTAGTAGTTTGAAGCGAATTATCCAAAACTATATTTTATTGCTATTACTGTAGTTACAAAATGTGGTTACAGTTATTAAAAAGTTTATTATTCTTACCTGAAGTACTTTATCATAGAACTTCTGAGGCCTCAATTACCTGTTTTCTATTACATCTTCTGAACAAGCACTCCGTTTGAATTTAAAAAAAATCGAATTCTTAAAAATATTATTCTAAATTTTTCAAGTCAGTATTCTTAAATGAAGTCAGTTTTCAACTAAATCTACAGAAACTTCGGGGAGTGCAAAGATTTATTACGAATACGATATATACGGCGCGTCTGTTCCTTAAAAACGCGAATTGTAGCAAGACTAGTCAATTTATCTTATTAATATCGAATACGAAATTTCAAAAGGACGTCCGTCGAATACGTAAACATTTCTCAAGTAAATCAATACTGACTGGAGCCAGAGCATTTGCTTTTAGGAATTTTATGATGATGTTCTCATGTAAAATATGTTTTTGACGAGCACATGCCCGTATTTATTCTATGTAGTAAATTGACGAATTTGCAAGTAAATGTAAATAGAATATTTATAAATAATATACAAACATTAGAGCAAACGGTACATACAACAAAAAGGCTGAAAAAATCCAAACTAAGTTTTAAAAACACTATTTTTTAATTGCGAAACCTAGTATTTTCATAAACTGAGGAGTATTAAAGTCTTCAAATAAAGACGTCACATCGAGGCTTATTTTGTGTAACTAACAAATTTAGTATATATAACAGCATAAACCTTAAACATATTGGATGTTCTGAAAAAATACATTTATGTGACGCGTGATTAAATTTACGTGTAAATTGATGGGAAATAAAATAATTTGAATTTATTGTTATTTACATCTATCTTAAATAATAATGCAATTAAAACAACACATAATAACCTCCTATGAACGCGATTTTTTTTGAAAATGTAGGTTTATGATGGTTTTGTTAATCTTTATTTCTTTAAATTGCTAGTACATTAGTCCCTGGATAAAAACAAAACCCTGTCCCTAGAAGACATCGATGTTTTAATTCGTCCTCTCAGAACACACGGTTTATTCTGAATTCTGAGCACTTCCTTTATAATTTTGATCGTAAATATTTGTTCATGCTTTTTGCGAATACATGCTATTACGTCAATAGAATAAATATGAATCAATAAATCTATTGGAACAAATGTATGCTGTCTGCATGAGTACGAACTATTCCTAGCAGATAAGTTTAGTGGCTATTCACACTTAAGATTTCTGACGTGTGTTCTATGAAATGTTGTAATGTACAATAGACGTAACATTGAAATAAAATATCGAAAGTCTTTGTAACGTACTGATGTTCAGTACGTTAAATCTCTCATATAATTGATTCTACAAAACCAAAAATCCAGACCAAACACAATGTTATTAAATAATAAAATAATTTTTAACAAAAAATAAACCGACTTCAACCTAAAAAGCAAAAAATAAATTTGCTTCCCACAAAGTTATACGCATTTTCATTAAGTATATTGGAATGATTTAATAGTTACTTTATAATTTAGAAGTCGGTACCAAGTAAATGCTACAACAATCTATACAATATCGATTTAACCAAACAAACACTTATTGTTTTACTTCATCAAAATCGGTTTATAAACGACGAAGTTATCGGTGAACATACATAAAAAAAAATATTATACATACAGACGAATTGAGAACCTCCTCCTTTTTGAAGTCGGTTAAAAAGCAAAACATATACAGTGAAACTTGGTTAAGTGAGACATCAAACGACCTGCAATGTCGTTTCATACTTCACATTTATGCTTTACCTTTTTATAATATACTGAAAAAAGTTTTTTAAGGAAAAATCTTAAATCTTCTAAACTTTTGTGAATATTATCCAAACGGAGTTATGTATCATTTTAAACAAAGCATAAGCTAAGTGAAAGGTTTTTCTCAAAGGAAGTTCAAGTGAAAGTTGCAATCTCATAATAATGTTAATAAAATGAGCTTTACGAGCCTACAGTCTGCACAGTCACAAGTATTGAGATTGTGTGATCTTTATGCAGATTAAATTTAATTATTAGTTATATATTCGGAACATAGATAACTCCAAAATTTTAGGTAAACACACAAAATAATAGTTAGTAAGTAATTTACCTTAGTATCATAATACTAAATGCATACGAGATATTTTTGAGGAATATCCATATTTACTTAATGGGTGTGACGGCTAATATAATGAAAAACATGTTTGAATGTCGTATATCAGCGAGTGTGCTAGCCAGACTGCGCCGGCGCAGGTAGACGCATACCGACATTCTTAGAATTTTTTATCTTTGTCCTGGTCAAAGTAAATTTGACTAAATTGCGCGAAAAATTCATTATATCTCTATGCTTGTGAATTTTGCTTACGTAAATAACCGGCAGTCAGATTTGCCTAGATTAAACTTAGATTTAATTAATCAAATATCATCTATACAATAATAAAATGCTGAAACTTCACTACAATACCCTAAAATAAAAGCTATTAAAAGGATTGAATGATTTTAAAGAATAAAAAAAAATTATTTTGTCGAAATAATACTAAAATTTAAATAATAAATAATTAATCATATCAGATACGACTTTAAGCTATAGGATAATAATTCCGCGTTTGCATACAATTTAAACAAGTGCAAATTCTGAATAGTACAATATCCTCAAATATATTATGTATTCCAAAAATATCACCTACATATAGGTCAAGCAAAATCCTTTTGAAGTCGGTTAAAAATATACGTTTGCATAGTGCAGTGCGTGTATGCAAAGGGAATGTCTTCAAAGTGCAATGCCCTTACTGTCCGTTTCTATACTATGGAACATGAACTCAGAGTGAATATAAACTAATTGTCCGATACATTATTAGAAAGCAGTAAACACTGCAGTAATGAATGCCTACTTAGAAATTGTGAAGTTATAATTATTGTACTAATTTTAGAGGAAGATAAATAAATGCTTTTATTAAAAACAATCTTATAGCAGTTATTTCCTTCATTATTGATAATGGGAATAAGATTGAGTATTATTTGTATACATATTAATAAGAAAATGTTTCCGAGAATGGTCGCAGAGGATCTAAGGTTCGGTATATGTCAAATGCCAAAAAGTCTTTATTTAATAAGTTCACCCTATCGGTTCAACATAAGCACAATGCATTAAACTTGAGCTGTCTATGGTGTTGTACGGTGCAGTGAATGGGACAGGGTTCGATGAACTTTCTCGACAAGTCCAGACTTAATTAGTGCACTTATTGTAAACAATGCCGTATGTTAAAGTGTGCTCCGCGAACAAAGTTCTTTTAATAAACTCAACATCGAACCGTTATTGATTCAATGTCAATGAATTGGTTTTAATTGTCGTTTTGATGGGGTAACAAGCGGACACGCCATAGTTTGCAATATAAAAATAAAAATATCTTGCTTCTACTTCAAGTGACATTTGAGTTTTTTGTGTACATAGCTTGCTCAATTTATTAATAAGTATATCTACGTGTATCCCCTTTCTCATTTTTACTGTCGCTCACTTTTAAAAAAATGGCTCCTGGATATCTCCGACCATGATTTCCAGGATGCTTTATTTCCGTCTAATATGTAATATGTAATGTGTAATGTGTAATGTGTAATATGTAATATGTAATATGTAATATGTAATATGTAATATGTAATATGTAATATGTAATATGTAATATGTAATATGAAATATGAAATATGTAATATGTAATATGTAATTTGTAATATGTACATGTAAATTATAATATGTAATTTAAAATTTGTCATGTCTAACAGATCAATTATTTTTATTGCTTATTTTTTCTTTTATTATTTTTATTATCAGACACAATCACACCCACACACTCACACATTGCACACAGGTACACTTCACACTCACACACTGACACACTCACTCACACTTTTCCTGCCATCACATTAAATTGTAATTTTATCGCTCTTAATTTTATTCAATTTTTATAATGTTGCGTTGATATTGTTAACTGAACTTGCTAATGGGGTGGACCCGACTGCTGAGATACAGTATTTTTACTAGTTCAGTAGTCGGGTGACCACAATTATATCTGATGTTAATTATATTAATGATTAAATGATTAAATAAAAATTACGTTTTGCGATTTTGTATATAGTAGAGATTGGTAGAGTGTGTATGCGTGACATACTTATTATTAACTAGCTGTTGCCCGCGACTCCGTCCGCGTGGACTTTCATATAAACTTTAACTTCCCCTTTCTCCCCCTTATAACCGTTTTTTTAGTTAAAAAGTAGCCTATGTTTTATCTCAGGCTCTAGACCATCTGTGTACCAAATTTCATTACAATCGGTTCAGTAGTTTTGGCGTGAAAGCGTAACAGACAGACAGACAGACAGAGTTACTTACGCATTTATAATATTATTATAGTAATTATAGTATTATAGTATATAGTATATAGTATGGATTGTATCTTCTCTTTCATAAGGAATAGGTGATGAATTG
This sequence comes from Eurema hecabe, assembly GCA_026213755.1. Lineage (NCBI taxonomy): Eukaryota > Metazoa > Arthropoda > Insecta > Lepidoptera > Pieridae > Terias > Terias hecabe. The sequence continues at coordinate 6,478,093 of JADANM010006310.1, read as the reverse complement.
TCAAAGTGTTAAGCATAGTGTAGCTCTAATAAATAAATACTTACAGCGTTGGTGGTGTGACCACAAACACAGAGTGTCGGCGTTCTCAACCCATCGGGACAGGACTGGTGGTTTCTCGCGGCGATGGTCGACTTACTGATTTAGACCACGGCCGATCTGGAAAAGGAATACAATTTAACTATGAAACTTTTATACGCTTTTATATTATATATAAACTATTACGCTGAAAATAAATATTACGCTACAATAACTATATACAACTTCAATGTACTTCCTACTGCTAAGGACATTTTTATAATACCACATTGCTTAATAGTATGCACATTACTCTATTTTATCTTACAATGTAAATATTGTATTTAACAGTTTAGCATTGTATAGTAGATACAACTAATTACTATGTCAGCAATAGGGGTCGTGTTATTTTCCGTATGGTTTTCCAAAATGCATTATCTTTAATTATTCTTCTTAAATTATAAAATTTACCTTAGTACAGCACTGATCAAGACCGCTGCACAACAGGAAATTAAAAGTTTAAATACATTTATACTTTATAGTCGGCCTAGTTATTCTACACAAATCAGCATTATATTTTATAACGAGCAAATCAAACGTTTTTTTTTTCTTTTATGATAATAAAATCCGTGTTTTTTCATAACAATTATAAATTAAACCAGGTCAGAGCATGTGCAAATCTAACTTTTTTCGTAATATTCTTTATTAAAATGAATAAGAACACGTAAAAACTGGCTGTTGAGGATTTAAAGGCGTGACGTGGGAAAAATATAGTCATATTTCACGATAATGTTTACTTTATAAGTACTATTAATACCTACATAAAGCCTTTACATTATAATCTTTAATGCTTAACGTTGATGTAGAAAACATGATAAGGCCGAATCGTTTGTATAAAATTTTAAAGGAATTAATGAAGAGTAATCGCCATAGCAACAACATTTATCATGATGTGTCTGAGCGGTGTCGCAACAAGTGATAATGTGATAATGATTATGACCAAGGCAGCTTATAATTGGGCGATCGAATGGCGGCGCGGGTGACCCGACACACGACACTACGGGTAAAGGCGCTATACATACTGTCTCTGACTGTCGTCTTCCTTAATATTTTATTACTAAAAATCTAACCCAATACATATATGTATACATAGATATGGGTACAATAATAGTTACGAAACACTAGGAATATTTGTATAAGTATAATTTATTTTAAGAATTAGCCTTTACATCTCTAACTACGCATCTAACTCCATGTTAAAAAAGAAAGAACTGTTATAGCTAATTAAATGAAGGAGAAACAAACAAGTAGAGCTGCTCAAAGTAGAGTCTAATCTTAGAATCTTATTAACTTTAAACTTAAAATAATTATAAAATATTGCACTAGCTTCTTTTATTTATAAAAAATAAATATGCGTCGAAAGAAACTTTTTCAAGATCAATTTTATTGAATACAAATTAGTTTATTGTCCCTTGTTACGATTGGCAGTATTGGAAGCATTCTCAAAAATTATACGAATTAAGTATGTAATGTGTACAAGGTTTAAAGACTGTTTACAAGATGAATGGTGACCGTCGCGCCGCAACGAGGTGGTCGCATCTTATCTCATGTATATGATAAAAGATAACATTCGACACGCGTTTTCTAGTAATTTCGATGTACTTCAAAGAAAACCATTAAGTTTTAATCTAACGCTAATGGTCAAATAATGATCAAAATATATTTGTATTAAATTCTTTAATAAGTAATTAACTCGTGAAATATTCAAAAAGGCTGTTAAAATTATAATGTCAAACTCCTTAATTACTTTAAAAAAAAACGAAAAGCATTGACGTAGTAATCTTCCATTATTTTACGCGTCTTGTCATGAACGTGAACATCTTCATCACGTGAAGGCAATGTTAAACATTATGTTTCATGTTAATCAATCAACGTGACACGAGCGATTATTAATTTCAGCAGAAATCGTTGATATAATATTAGCTTTTAACAGTGAATAATTTTCTTCCACGTTTCCGATACGATTTACGATATATGTAAGTGATGAATCAGTTTTCGTCGTGTCTAGGCAGTTACGACGTTAAATTTATATTTCGAACATCATAAGTACAGCTAAAGAGAATGATTCCTTATGTTTGTTATATTTTTTTTATTAAGTTCCCCTCTCAATTGAAGATGATTGAAATTATTGTACAATCGCAATTGTACAATAATATCAAAGAGTCTTTATTACCTTTATTAACTAAGATAATATCTTTTCTTTATTAGTACACTCGTGTATTTTAGAATTTGCATTATCTTACCAATTATATTGCAAATAAACTAAATTATTCTAGCTGACTACTCTACTCTTTACATCTAATTAAGTACACAAAGTTTAGAACCAATTGATTAAGTACAGTCACCCAATTATTGGACACAAAAGCAAATATTTTAATTATGCGTGTGATATTTGCTAGGTAAAATAACGATAAAATTCCAGATACGATAAAGTATATTAAAGTATAAT
>JADANM010006310.1:6446653-6461265 GCA_026213755.1 Eurema hecabe | reverse complement strand
CGGGACTCATGATATAAAATCAGAACAGGATATGGTTAGGTAACAGATCGTATAAAAAGAAATTGTTTACGTAATCCTACAAAAAATGTATATTAATATTAAACCAATGTATTCCTTTGAACCATTATGTGGTTTTTATATAAATTCACGGCAGTCAACATTTAACTGCTAAACTCGACGTTATCACTGGCAACAATAGGAACTAATCGTATGCAGTGATAACGCCTTTAACTTATTATTATCAAACTCGGTTTAAGTCTATAAGTAAAATAGTTTCATTACCTGTTTTGAATTTTAAATAACCTTTGTTATTCACCTTATGAACATAATTGTTTACTTAATCTAGTCCCTTAAAGTATTTTATAAATATCCTTCCTAATATAAAGGATTGTGTGTCTGGTTATAGACGTGTAGGCGTTTTATACTCTTTCATGTATAATGTACTAATTAGTTAGTAGTAGAAGGTTAGTAGGACCTTGATATGGAAACGGATTGGGTATTACTTTTTTAGTTTGGTAGTTTTCTTGTGGGAGAAGGAGGCAGTTATCTCGAACTCGTGCTAAAATGGTGTCTACTAAAACCTTCTGGTGTGTCTACGCGCACCGGACAGGCTCGCAAGGACATATTTTCAGTTTTTCGCGTGCAAATAGATTATAACCTGGCCTAATATTAGGATACTTGTACCACGATATTCCCACGTCAAAGAAAATTTAATAAATTTAATATACTCTATGGGTACTCTACTATATATCTGGTACAATAAATTCATATACATACTTGATTTATTGTAAAAGCACACTTATTAGTCCATTTGGCGACGCTATGACATTAGGTATACTTAATTAATCTGATGTGTAGGTGTATTGTTATTTTAATAATAAATTTTTTAACCCTAATGACTTTAATTTGTTGTCCGTCTGTCTATCAAAACCCTTTATTGCAAGCAAACGCTTAAAGAAGGGAAATTTTAACCTATTATGTAGTTGAAATAATGTATACTCCAACTTGTAAAAAAATCAAACAATGCTACATTGAAAAAAAAAAGAAACGGTCGTTTATTTAACATGATGAGATTTAGCATTGTTATATAATTTAAATCAAAACAAAAACTAATTATGAAGGTTGTTAATAATCCAAAAACCGACAAAGCACGAGTCGGAAGCGCGCCCGAATGGTTCTGTAGCATTGATAATAATCATTTGAATATTTTTGGTGCTATCGTGTTAAAGGCGATGTTAATCATAGCTGTTCTATGAGTTACCCTTTAATTGGGTATTTTATTTTAAATTTATACCTAATTGATTCTTAAAATAGATACACAACAACTATTTTGTTATTATTTCAAGTGCTATTAATAGCTCAATTAAAAGCTGCCGTTATTTCTATTGATCGAAGAAAAGGGCGAAATATTATACGATATCTAAGTTGATTCCATTTAATGATCAAAAATGGTCATAACATATCAATGTCACGAGGACTTTTATTACGAATCTATTATAGCCTCATTCACTGAATTCGGTTCAGTACTTCTTATTACTGAACAGAATTATACTCTTGTATACAGAAATACATAGTCACCTCGACGCCATCTACTAAAAATAAAGCTTCAAATGTTTTATATTAAGTATAAATATTAATTAAGTCCTCAAAGGTTATCTTTTTTTAACAAATAATACGTACACGTGTCCAATAATAAATCGACATTTACGGTGGCGTACGACAAGCGGCCCAATTTTCAATATCGTTATTACTGTATTATTGTTATACGTCCAATCTGACGACACGTGTACCTTTCAAAGGAATTTAATGAAAATTAAAACGTTATAATTCAGTTCCACGTAACTTGGTGGGTCACAAGTTAGCAGAAATATTTATTTAGGCCTTCTGTTAGCGAGTAGGATATTTTTGTTCTTGAAAAAACGAAGTTAAAAAATGTATTTTAATAATTAATTTGAATGTAAAAATGTAACAGTAGTAGTGTCACAGTAGGTAGATTGTAGAGCCATTGTGTGGTAGGTACCTACCTACAACTCTATAACGGAGAACTCCTGATAAATGGCAACATCTTATCAAATCGATTGATATCCTAACGTTTACTATGAGCCTTCAGGGGTGATCCTTCTTTTTCTTTCCAATAAGCCTCCTTTATCACACTTTCACAGCTATTTAGCGTATTATTTGAAATGTCATCAATGCATTTGCTAATCTCTTAGATTGTCTAACTGGAGGACAACATTCAGAAAGCTGTTGGCGCCCAAACCCACTCCCATAACTTCTATATAGACCGGCAACAGATTTCCGAAAAAGCCTTGAGAATGTCATCACTTACGACATCCAGACTCACCATCTGAATCGCTCCCAATAAAATTATAAAATAATGTACTCCTTTTAGAAATATGTACTGAAAGAAAGGCTCTTATGTTAATTGTTAACCATTCATGTCCAAGGACAAACTTGTTGTTCATCCTGATATTAATAAATTAAGATCTTAAATTAATAACTACGGGAAAAACTATTAAACTTAGAAATTAATTACTATATCCATATTAGATTTAGACGCTTTATACCCAACACGTGCTTCGAGAAATTAATTAATAAGCAAAGAAAGTAGTTAGCGAAACAATTTTTCTCGTGGTTTTGAACCAATATCTTATACAGACTCAATAGGTATGGAGTTTACAGTTCAGCATTAACATATGAGGCCACACAAAATTGATTGTTGGAATTTAATGCTACGCGGGTTCTGTGTAAGACGAACAATATATATTTTATAAAGAAACAACCACTCTAAATTCTCATTTTTGTAAGAACTATAACATAATGTTTTATTTATATAATGAGCTTGAGATATTGTATAACAATTAGCCCTAGAAATACGGATATGGTGCCTACTAAACTATTTTTTTTTTACCATACTTAGCTTCCTTAACGCCACATTGCCTACAACAGTTAAAGCAGAAGCTTGCGATGCATGTATTACAAATCGAATGTACTGTGGATTCCTAAAAAGGACACAGTAAACAATGTAGCGGTCAGTATTCATATTTCCAATTTTCTACAATTCTGCATGGTAATACGTACCCAACGCCCGGCGAGTTCCATCTGCATTTATTTACATTTTACAATATTGCAATATCCGCTTCCATTATTTATAGTGATAAGCTAGATACATAGACATACATAATATATTATTACATGAAGTTTTTCAGAGGGGGGAAAACATGTACGTCACATCATTGTCAGGGAAAACTTTCCACCTGTTGAAACATGAAATTGCAACTATCAGGTAATTCCTAAATAATTTATAGTACGCAGGTACCTACCAATTTAACGAGTGATTATTTACAAAACTGTTGTTATATAAACCTATTTCATATTTAATATATCTAAATACTTTCATCCCAGATCATATTATTTAATCTGAGATTAATTAATTCTTATTTTAACCTGCATAGAATTATCTTCACTAAAAATTTTATTAGAAGAATACGAGGATTGGCTTCGTCTTATTTTAGCGTAATGTGTTTCTCATTTATGTAATATTATAGAACGTGAATGTTATTACCGTATTGTGACAATCCAGCGTTGTAAAAACTTCAAACAGACACAAATACGTGGTGACATTCCTATACAAATGTCTATGAGTGTAATGACAGCTGTATGACCGTCAACATTCATGCAACGTGACTTTTTATCATATACCAAAGAGTATATAAACACAACGTTATGTACTAGTTAAACTATCTATAGTTTGTAAAGCACATTGGTGGTCGATCATTTAAGATTATTAGAAACAGTGATTACATAAATTCTATGGACGTACCTACATACTGAAAGTACGTTTTAATAGATTATCAGATGCGTCTTTAAGGGTTTATTTTAACCCTGTCTCCACATTCGTATGGAGGATAAAATTTGTGTAAAATATTAAATTTTCCATACGAAAGTAAACACACAACATTATATTACACGTCTTTGATTGTTTAAACAAATGTAACTTTCTTTCATTACTTTACAAATACGTACTTAACGTAAACTATAATCTATATCGAAACGCTTTAAGCAGCTACTAATAAGACATAATCTTAGTAGAAATGGTACTTTAATATGCAGGTAACACTTATTTGTATTCTTAGTATTATATTATATAAGTATTCAAAATATGTTTGAATTATAATATTTTACGTTGTTTTATCCCTTTGTGGTATTCTAAGCATTTACATACCTTACAATTTTTATTGCGCGTTGTTGTTTACAAACTTGTGGTATTTGCTTTATTAGGTATTCATAGCAAGAAATTGTAGCAATTCCATTGAGTGATATAGAAAATAAAAGACTGTACTTTGATGTTTGATTAAGTTCCTTCTGTTCTAATTGATTCAAATATTTTTTCAATAAATTTAATAATAAGCTGTTGTTTATTATTCAATGCCCATAAAGAAATAATTATCTAAGAACTTAATAGGTTTATAAAAGGAATTAAAAATTATTATAGTGTTACTAAGATACAGGAAAGAATGGAAATAAAAATAATGTCCTCACTTTTAATAGCTTCTAATTAACGATTATTTTTAAAATAAAAACGTAATTATACTTAGTTTAGTATTTTCCTTCTTCGATGTTTTGCTTCTTTATAAGTTAGGTTAAATGAATCCTTAACCACCGTCATGAACTGCATTTCGTTTGATACGTCGTTACGCTGATGTACCGAAAGTCATTCGATATTAGACCTAATTCATAACAAAATATGTTGCACTTCTGTTTGTCTACAACCTAAGTGCATCGTATAATTAAAAAGAGCTAATGATGTATAAATACTACGCACTGTGCTTTAGTCTGACTAATTAAATTTTAGTATGTAAGATGGGTAACCATAATATAATATTCTAGACACTGAATAATACAATGTCTAATTGCTTTTAGTGATAATGAAATCAATGTTGTTATTATTTATTCATGCCTCTAAAAGGTACGCAAACAGAACTCATTATGCATTCAATGAAGTCGGTGTTTAATATTGATATTTATTTACATAAGACATTTTAATAGACAGGTCAAGTGGAGATAACGCATCATTAGTTTAGTTTGTTTTAGTTTTTATCAATGTTACACTCTTTTCGCCTAATAATACAATGTTTTAAACTGCCTTTATCTTCCATCAAACTGCAAGGCTTAATTATTATGGATAAATAAGAAGGATAAATAAGGTATGCGGTATATTTCTTAATGTATGTAGTTAATAACATAAATATTTATCTTTTAGGGTTCCGAAGTTAATGCCTTAAAAATATTATGCCTTCTTGAGGGTTATATAGTTTTGTTATGTCCGTCTGTTTGTGCGCCTCCTCTAAAACCCAAAGACTCGCTCAAAATATGAAAAAACACACATTTTATTTGTTTGTACTATTTAAACAGGAAATTTCCTAGTACTACATATTCCATGTGAATAGTACTAAGTAATACATAACAAAAAGTATTTGTTCTCAAAGGCTTATAAATTATTTATTAAAAAAACCTTTAAGAACAAAATTTCGGGCCGTTGCTAATTTTGACTTTGGAATAAACTCATGGTAGTCCTACAGCAATGCACACGGCACAGGGGAGGGATGTTTACAATGGGCAAGTAATAATAACTACGGCCGATGCAGATGTACTTCGCCTGGGATTATTTTAAAGTACGAATTGTTGTTAAAAGCTTGTTGCACACGTTTCTTTGCACGTACCAGTACATTTAGGATGCCTGGTGGGAAATATATGAATGCAGACTGAACGACAACGTCGGTTGAAGTTTTAATGGAATTAAAAGTGAATATCTAATATGATATTATATAACTCATATATTCTATAATAACTCAAGCGCATATCAAATAAGTGCGTCTCAAATAGAGTTGTCTAGAGAGATTTTTGTTACACTCTGTCAAAGTGAATGGACATGAGTACGTCCGCCATATTTCTTTAATCTTTTTCGTTTTAGAAAAAGTAATAAGGAAGAAAACACGGAAAGGGATAAACGACTGTGGGAAAGGCTATATTATGAAGTTAATGTTCTGTTCGTATGAAAGCTGTAATAATTCTCAGCAAACCTCCCTTTTCAAGAATTGTTACATGGTAATCGTCCCACATAGACTATTAAAATTGGACATCATATTGTTTAAGTTTATTATTAAATAAACGAAAACCAATAACTAAATAAATAGATACGCTTCGCACAATAATATTTCATTACCGACCTCGACGAACCAATACTTTTCCATTAGTAGTAAATAATACTGGTATAAATATAATTTTTATAACGCTTGGAAAGATTCCGTTCATTGCTCATTACTACATCACTATCTATTTTATTTAGTCTAGAATCTCAATAATATACCCAAACCAATTAATGAAACCTACGTGTTGTTTCAATGTGTGATGATAACTTAAATTCTTTAAAAAATAAATAACATCAACGGAACTGTGTATATCTAATTCAGAAATCTACGTAGAACTTTCCGTTATGAATGGTGAGCCTAATTTCAGCTCTAAATAATCTGTAAGCAATTTGCATTTTTACATAAATCAGTATATAATAACTGTTCAGAATTGCTAGAAAGTAGAAAAAAATCAGTTTCCATGACAACGAACTACGCGTGCCAAGGCAATTCACTACCACGGGAACTCACAGCGTAACGAAGGAAGACAGTTATTAAAACAAAATGTTTGATATTTTAATATGTATGTTACAAAAAGGTACGATAACATTTTATTTTCAAAACTAAATAATTTAGTTTAACAATAAAAAAAACCGTACTCTATTTTTATAAGCAAAAGTATTTCTTTATACCTCATAACTTTAATATTATTTTATAAAATACATATTATAAAAACCGATAGAAAGAACAAGGTGTTTGAGAACTTCTTTAATGTACTTTGTTGTTATTACTTACAGTACAATTTTAGCATTTTCTATTACGTAACGATTTCAAGCCACCGAAGCCTTGAATTATATGTAAAATGTTCAAATTTGCATATTTCCGTGTTAAATACTTCACAATATATTCGATTTAGGTCTCATAGACAAACGTTAAACAACTATTGAACCAATCATTAATCATAAGGTTAAGAAATGTTTCATTGCTTTATTACGTCTGTGAAATTTAAAAAAAACACCAAAAATGTAATGACGTGTCGTGGTAGCCAATTAGAAGCACTTGTTTTTTACGGTGCTCAAAGTCCTTCTATTATCATTGTTTCATTTTAATTTGGCATTGTTGCCAAAATTACTCTTATTAAGTTTTTCTACTAGCATCAGAATTCATAGTGACATTACATACTACAAGCGTTTTTCTGTGTTTTATCATTAAATAAAACTCCTATATAAAACATATGTATAATATACTAAGGTAGTAAACAAAGACTATAAGTTTTAATATAATTTCTTTTAGTAACACATTGGAGATAATGTTATCATCCTTGAACTTTACACTGTAGTGTTTGTGTCTTCCGCGTTATATCATGCATATGCTGATCACCACTCAATTAATAAACAATATATCTTAACCGCTTAATGGCAGCTTACAATTATCATTTTTTTAGGGAGTCTAATGTAGCCTAGTACTTTATGATATATGAAGTTTTTACAAAAGATTTTGCCCGTAGGACTTAGAGTCAAATCGAGTATTTTCATCGTAATGGTCGATCACCATGATATAACAGTATTACAGACTGCTCAAACATTGGTGTTATTTTTTACTACTTCTATTTCTATATTTTATAAAACTATTAAATTAAAAGAGCTACCGTGATTCTATAGTAGTAGTAGTGATGGGAAAAAGGGATGCCTCGCCCAAGTTGCCTAGCAACGGCCAAAGCAGCCTCCCGGTCTCGACAGGGCGGGTCGGAATTCAAAATAATAAACCCCCGCCACTGCATTGCTCTCGCAAACATTTTATAAAGAGTCTGCATTAAACCTACGTATAATATTTTTATAAAACCCGGTAACACCTAGAACAGCAGTATCTGAGCCTGAAAATCAATACTGGTTTTGTGCTATATATCGTAATATATATTCTGTGTCCATAATGAATTTTTTTCTCCTTATAATATAGTATATATAGTTTAATTGAAAAAAATAATTAGTATATATAATATTATTAGAAAACGTTATCACGTATTTCCGAGAGATCCTTCGGTTAGCAGTTAAACCAGCCAAAAATAAACACGAGCTAAATATCTGGGCCCTACTTAAATTTACTTGCAGGAGGATACATTTCCTTTGAAGAGATAAGAATAATATACATAGATAAAAAGTATGGTCTGTTTGAAATTATTTATTCAATAATGAATATAGAAGTATCTATCTAATCTTATTCATAAAAGTTGCTTTAATTTAATTTCAACTATATTGCGATAAACTGGGCGTGTCTGGTTCTTCATAAAAAGAGTGCCATTACATTTCTTATTCATATTTTATATTTCTTGTCCATTTTTAATCGTCTATTCTTATGAATCAATACAGTCTATAAATAGGTTGTTTTTAATTCCTATATCTAATAAATATGTCTATAATCTCACCGAGGTGATGTCAATATCAGCTAGACAATGGCATTAGACATTCATAAAATCATTAAAAAAATATCAAACGCGCAATTATCGATGCCATGTACTTCCAGCTGCGTGTATGTACATTTACACAGCTATAAGCAGTGCATATAAAGTGCATTCAATAACTGTAGGGCGCAAAGGGTTGTGGAAGGGTATGGGAAAGGGAGAAGCTCCCTCATCCTCCACCTCTAGGGCTCTATAGCCCCTGGCATTGAAACATTACAACAACGTTATAATATGTAACCTCCCACGTTTTAAAAGTCTTTAAAATATTATACTTCGGAGTAGGCGAGCCTCTGAAGTTTTTAGTACATAATTATTCATTCATCATATAAAATTTAATCAAATATAAAAACTACACCGCAACTTCATTAGGATAATAAAATTAAAATAATAGTTAAACAAAAAGCAATAAATGGCCAGAGCAATTAAATTATGCGCTATAATATGAACGTGAAAGAGCTTCTTTTTAATATGAAACTTAACCGATTCCGATCCAGCAGGGTGTATTTTTTTAATGAATTTAAGTCATTGAGGTATAGCTATGAGGAGCTGATTTAGGCTTTTTTATTTCTATATTTTAAATGTCTGGAAAATAGTATCAATATTCCTAAGTCTTATACTAGCCTCTTTATTAAATTTATGAACTTAAGTAGTCATTTCTCTTTGACATGAAATTTAAGAAGCTGGCAAAAGGTAAGATAGAGATGACGCAAGTGCTAAGAACAGAGTGCACGTTAATATCAGTTTGCTAATCGCTAATTACTAGCTGTGTAATTTACACAATTCCGGTTTTCACCGAAACTGAATTTAAAGGCTTTGAGAAAATTTATAATATATTTCATTTGCATCTAGCATATAATCAGTGACAAACTTACATCAATATTAATTTTAAAAAGTTTACTGTATCTTTAGCTATGTACTTACAAAAATTGAACCACGAATAAATATTTCGGGCAAAACGTTTATTCTTACGGAGCTATGTGAAGTTCCTCCTACTGATAGTTACTGAAGAAATCATTATTTTTCTTTGATTATCTGGAAATAAAAATGTGTATGATACTTTTTTTTTATCAATCATACTACATAAAGGAAAATGTTTTACATATTCGAATTGTCTCCATTGAACACGGAACTCAAAGCTTACAAAATAATAAAACTTTGTGTAATTGAAATTGTTCAATTCATATCATTTATGGAATACACAAATTTTAAGATGTATCCCAAAAAATTATAAAAGTATAGTGTATATAGTGGAAAAATTATAAAATTAGGATACAGAAAGACATCCTTGTTATGATCATGTGCATATATTATATTGTGTTATTGAATAACTTGACATTATTAAGCGTTGTAGAAGTTGCGACCGTCTAATGTTTTAATGAAAATTTAATTACGAAGAGCACGTTCAAAGAGAACTTTTTATGTTTGACGTTTAACAAAATGATTTTGATGATGAATTTAAATCATAATTCTTACTTATCTTTAGAAAAATTGAAATGACATAACGTTTTCTAAAAATAAAGAAACTGTATTAATTTACCTTCACAAAGCGTAATTTTCCTTTGTTCTATTATTAGATGATGTAGATTAATAACAAGTCATTACAGATCCTTATTAGTTTAAATACCTATGTCCATTATATGTACAACCAATCATTGAATTACTAGGTACTTTGTAGATTATTTAACAAATCAATCTTCACAATACAAAATGCATGTTTTAATTATTGTTTCATGTAAAAGACATTTTAAGTTTTTGCTGGTTTGATTTTGATAAATGAATGGTATTTATTAAATAATAGGTTAAGAGGAAAATTTAAATTTATCTGTTACAAAGCTGTTTAAATTGTGTGACAGTCAGAACCAGATTAGTTAATAAACATAACTATGACTCCATGAAAGTATCTCCAGTCCTATAGTTGGATGGAAAAGAAACAATAAAATAGGAGAAAGACTAAATGTAATAATATTTACGTAATTGCATAAAAAAATATTGCGTGCTATTGATTTATTTAGTCTATTCTTTTTAAGGAAATATTAGATACCTATTGCTAGCCAGAAACCGTCAATAAGATCATAAATATTACTTAAATAAACTCAGTTTAGTCCTAACTCCTAATTAAGTATTTACTGTTTTGAATAATAAAATCGGTAACGCAGTCCTAAAGATTTAAACATACATACGGAATTTGTTTCATAATTATGTAGTGATAACATTTTACCTTGCTATCTTTGTAACAAAATATCTGTGAGTTCAAGTTGAACTGCTAAGAACTCTAAGCATACTAAGAAAATATTTTATGTATCATAAATCATAATCGTTCCAATTATTAATACAGCGTTTTGTATATAAAGGTCTTCAATCTTCATGTCAATAAAGAATAAAAATCCTATATTTATTTTAAAACTTCATGTCTATAATGTAACTTTAAATTATATATGGATATTTTTAAGGTATCTCCAAGTTTCATGGCTGTGAAATCCCCTGGTACATAGGCTATTAAATTTATAATAAGAATATACCTAATTAGTAATTATGTAGTTAGGGCAATGCAGGTGATTCCACGAGTCACGGCTGGTGGGCCGTGGGATGTAAGTATTTGTATAAATATTTAATTTTACCGTCGTAAATATAGGTTTTATTTATACTTAGCTAGATAGAAAACCAATTGAACTATCCTACTCAACCTTTGATATCGTAGTTCCAAGGTCCATTTGCAAAAGTTGTTTTGTTCCGCAATATAGTAAAATGTTAGCAGATTTACGCGGATTATGTTATTATCATTATGTCGTGTTGCATTCTACATAAACAAAGTGTAGCCTATATAATGGCTAGATAGTTTACGGAACGAAACGATAAGCAGGTGTGCGCGGGGGTGAGACGTGTGGGCGGGGCGTGGAACAGTTGTCGCTGCATGTAGAGGTGACATTGCGCGGTCGTCGACCCCGGCCGCGGCCTTGGTGTCAGTTAATGGGCCGTCTCTGAGCACCCCGTCCCCCTCACATGCATTGGGATACCAGCCTTAGGATTTACCAAATAACAAGCAACTTAGAAAAATATTAATCAATGATTGTGTCTTTAAAAAAAACGGAGCTTTAAGTGTACATGTAGGTAGTTTTTCACTTTTTATTTACTGAAACTACTTTAATATTTTTTAAGAGAAATCTTTAAAAAGATCCCGTTACAAATACGTCCATATTAAGATGAATAAGATAGATGCAGAATTAAAACTTAAGAGAATCAATACGATTTAAACAATGGAATTTCATCAGGAATTTTAAAACTATAATCCTAGCAACACTGTTAATGCATCTATCGCATCGAGCGCCACAACTGGCCGCCATCTTTGTCCGCCATGAATGCGCACCGGTTATACTTGTACTTGTATGGAATATTACCTCGATCAATAACAAAGTCGGTTCCTGTAATTTTTACAAATTACATACTTACATATTATGTAATGAAATATTTCCCGTTTTTTTAATAATTAAGCTTATCTAATCATTAATGCATCTAGATGTTGTATCAACTTACTCAATAGGTCATGGTTTTTTAAAAGACATCGTTTAAATGGGACTCCTAAATCGTGATATCGTTGATGTCAGATAATATAGAATAAAAGTAAAATTGCCTATGTTAATGATAAAAATAAGTATTATTGTCGAAGTATTGGACCGGGGTCGAGAATACTATGACGCCATATTAATAGAATGCACACAGTAAATAGTAGGTTGGTACACAAACCCCCCCATAGTCCAGGCCTTGTCGCGGCGGGGGGGCTCAGTAGCTCGGGATGCAATCCAGCACCCTGGGTGAAGCTAATTGGACCGAGGATAAATAAAGTGGGGTTTTAGTCGGTAAGAGTCCGACATAACCTACAGTCCAACCCCGAGGGCTGTAGGTATGCATGAGCATTTCCCCACTATAAAAAAAAAAAAAAAAAAAAAAGGTTGGTACACAAAACTTACATTGGCCACGATCCAAATAGAATAGGAGGAAGCCAAACGTTTACAAAATAAAAAAACAATTGTGACATATTTAGTATCTTGGACAAATAAACGCTAAAATTTTTATTTCTGATTTAGGAAGGCTTCGTAACCAAAGTTGTAGAGCTACTTGGATTATTATTTATTACACACCTGGGCGATCCGCGAGGTCATGCAGATTAAATTTAAATGAGTAACATATTGGACACTGGTCCAACGTCGCGTCGTCGGTACCTATGTACCGAGTTTTTCATTTTTGTTTTGCAGCTGTATTTGATACCTACTAATATTATAAATTACAATTTACTCTCGAAACAGATTTTTATGTTCATTCTCTAGTAATAGTTTTGGGCTTTAGTAAGGACATTGCCTAACTTACCGAACCGAACAAGCGTCTACTTTTTACGATGCAGCCTTTTTTTATTTGATAATGTAAAAAAGTTCTTAAGGAGTACTACCTATCAACTTAGTATTTCCTCCTATATTCTCCTTCTATCTTATGTTTCGTGTTCACTTGTTCCGGTCCTAATTCATCTCTACCATAATTTTATGATTACTGGTTAGTATATTTATGTAACATTTCATTTTTATATTATTAAGTATGTATTGTGTGTAGTTTATCATAAAAAGTTTATTATATCTATAAATATATATTTATCTTATCCATTTCCGTACCTCTCAGGTTGCCTGGCAGAGATTGCTATTTAGCAATAAGGCCGCCTCTTGTACATTATATTGTGTAACTTTTTACATGTACTTTTTTTAATTTTGGATGTAATGTACAATAAAGTATTATAAATAAATAAATAAATAAATGTCCTCCGGTAACGGTAGATCTAAAGAGTGAAGGGAATAATGGGTTTATAGATTATGTTTTAACCGTGTTACCAATCTGCGCATAATAACTACATCCCTTTAAATTGCTTATACATTAAAAAGAGACATTAAAAGAATTATTTTGTTACAAATCAAGCTACAGTTTTCACAATAGTTTCGAAGACGCCGACTCACGAATAATTATAATATAATATATAAGTATTACTGGTTACAAAAAAACTATTTAAAAAAGGCATTTCAAATGGGTGGTCCAAAAGCGCTGTTTGATTTTATTGCACGTGCAGATTAAGTTACGAAATAGTTTCAACCTTCTCAGTGACCTATTCCTATACCTGAGGTTATTTGAGGAACAATGTTAAAAACAGGTTTGGGCTAATTGGGCATGCTGCTTGCGTATCTTCGCCGTCTTAATGGACTCATTGTTATCTTTCGTATTAAAAGATTTAACATTTTAAGGAATTCAATTGAAAAAAATGGTCTACGAATTAATTTTAACTGTTCTGCATTCTTGTTTATAATAGAATAGGCAATAAATCTGAGATTTCGCTATTTTTACGTGTGCTGAAAATATCCTGACGCCATCTTACTTCGCTTATAGATATAAAAAAAATACTTTCTTAACGTATGTTTCCTTGCTTTTCCTACTGATGAGTATCTCACAATAATTAACTTTAAAAAAAATAAAACCTACTGCATGATAATAACTATTCTACAAAAAAAATAATCGTTCAAATTGGTTCGTAATCGGCGGAGATATTGCGTATAAAATAGTTCATTCTCAATTTTCCACCCTTGGGGGTGAAATATTTTCTTCAAATTCGCATGAAACCACCCCTTTGATAATACCTATTTAACTAGAAAATAATCGTTCAAATTTGGTTAAAAATTGGCGGAGATATTGCGTATAAAAAAGTACATCCCCAATTTCCTCCCTTGAGGGTTGTTTTTATTATTAAATTTAAATGGAACCACGAACAAATCCTTTTTCGGCGTATGGACCTATACGCCGAAAAAAGATTTGTTCAAATCGGTTAATAATTGGCGGAATTATCGCGTAACAAACACAGAAAAAAAACATACGAGTCGAACTGAGAACCTCCTTCTTTTTGAAGTCGGTTGAAACCTCAAAAAATGTTGTACTATCTACCTAAGTAGGTGAAGGTATGTGTTAAGAACACATTCATTTACATCAATAAGTTTATG
>JADANM010006310.1:6418628-6436776 GCA_026213755.1 Eurema hecabe | reverse complement strand
ACAAAATCATTACCACTTGAAGAAAATGTTCTCTGATGCCGCACCCTTTGCCTTCTTATAGTCTTCTCATCCTCCACACCATTAGATGTTGCCTTATCTGACCTACGTAGCACTCCATCAATGCGACATCTCTCGTATTTAGGAGGATCTGCTCTTGCACCTGCACGCATTAGTCGTATACTAAAATTGTGATGCTGTTCAAACATCTTAGGATCACAACCAGTTTGAAGTTCTATTGGATAAATATGTTTTCTCAAAGTTTCTTTATCCTCATGATGAACATAGTTGTAAATATCTTGGCCCAGAAGATCAATATGACAATAACCTAATTTTTCCTGAACATTCGGTGAAACATTAAAAATGCGACCGCGGCATGTGACAGCAATCATAAAACCTCCAATTATATCGAAAAACTTCAATATAGCATTAGACCATGTTTCAAGATGACAACATTTGATGGAGTCTCCAAAAACATGTTCATTTCTTAATTTATTGGCAGCAAGCCTCAACACACTTGTTTTATCAACTTTACGCTGAGAGTGTACTATATCTGAAAGAAGAGTCATCATTTGTGCAATTTCAGAATTAAATTGGCTTCTTCGATGCTTTTCAGCTATAATTCGACATTCCCTGTCACTCGCTTTAGCTCTTGGTAGTTCTGGCGAATGGGCTTCAGAGGAAGAATCTCCGCAACTTGAACCCCTCACATCAAAAGTGTGAGAATGTTGTGGTACGGCTATAGACATTCCGAAATCGGAATCTGTCAGGCCTATAGGCGTTGAAGCTGATGGAAAGACATTGAGTCGCGTATTTGCAGCTCCAGACGCTGCCATTGCGATTAGAAGTCACAACCGATAATATTATAAACAAGTTGTCCTTGTTTAGATCTCATTCATACACACACTAAGGACATTAAAATAAATAACAGAATAATGTGTCATATTTAAGTATTAAATGATGTTCTGTTCCAACACTAAACCTTATATCAATTTTACGAATATTTATCAGGTATTTTATAGTCTTTTCACTGAATAACACGTTTTAATAAATATTTATCACAACAATCATGTGTGCACCATAACTCGACGACCAATCGCGACAACCAATTTGTGAAAATCGCGGTGCCACAGAATAATAATATTTGGCTGTCCGCGCGACAGCGAACAGGATATCATAGACTATATATGAAGATCATAAAAACAATAGAGGAAGCGTAAAATTATTTGTGTCATATCTTGGCATCATTGAAAAATTAAATCACAGTACGCTTATGCTAACAATAATTTCATATGATGCAATAAAATTATAAGATTTTTCTTCACTATATTATTTTCATAATAAATAAATGTTTTTTTTTCTGTTTCCACGTTCTGGTCGCTGTCAGTGATTTTGAAATTTGACAAATCAAACGTCAGAATTGTCAAATACGTCAAAAGTCGCAATAGCTAAATTATTTGCATAATGACATTGACATTTGACACTCCAAGGATCCGTTTATACTTAGGTATATTGTTTAAATTCTGTGAACTTGTGAAGTTTTTAGTAAAAACAAACATTAACCATTATGTTTATATTTTAACATTTAATGATAAAATTTTAATATTTATACTTATTTTTAATTTAAGGTGGTGATGCTTAAATAGTACAATAAGAATTAGAAAAGTTAATAGAAACTTTATAAACAAACAAAAACTCAACGAAGACCGGTTTTTACGTTATTGATACACGGTTTAATTTTGGATCAAATGAGGAAAAACCCGCGACCAGTCATATTCGCGCGTATTCCGCGCGGACTGCGTATGTGAAATATTTTATATTTCAGATCTGTAGTGAATTCCGACGATGTATCGCGTATATACTGTTTTGAGTTTATTTGTTATCGCTGCCACGAGCGAGAGTGAGTAATTTATTATAAGGACTTAAGTACAAATAAGCTTGAAAATCACCTTTTTTATTCATTAATTTAAATAGTAAATTAAAGAATGGAAATTATTGAAACTTATATAAATTCTTTTAATTTTAGTCAATGATAAATGTAGACCCACTGCAGAGATAACAAATGGTTCCTGTAAATTAATTACTGATTGTAGACCAGCTTACAAGTAAGTAGCTTTATCTTTATCAATGTAAAACAAAGTACCTATACTTAATATATTTTTAAAAATATATATTCAATATGTCTAGGTCAGTAATGCGAACAGCTAAACATCCATTTAAAAGATGTGGTTTCTATGGTGATATGGAGATTGTATGCTGTCCCAATGATTCTAATTACGAAGTATCAACACCATCTCCACAGGATAAATATGGTACTTAAATATATTTCAAACTACCTCATATGTTTGTTTAATTATAAAATGAATGGTAAAATTCATGTCGAGAAAATATTATTTACAGATATATTTATGCTTTTTCAGGTGAACCACAACAAAGAGATCTCAGGGTAGCAGATAGAGGTAACCTTATATAAACTAATCTAATTTTTTTTAAAGATACAGTTTACTGACACTTATTAATTTTGTTAGTCATATTTGTGAGTATTTATGAATGGATCATTTCTATGCATCACAAAGTCTAATAATGACAGATTTGCCATAGAGGTAGAACATTTACAAATGAACCTGTGAGCCAAAGCTTGATATGTAATCTTTCTGTTTCAGAATGCCAAAAACTAGTTGATACAAACATACCACCTTTGGGTTTACACATTATTGGTGGGGAAAGAGCATCACTAGGGGAATTCCCACACATGGTAATTCTATTATTTTTCCTTATAATATTTAGCAGGAATTTAACACACCTACATAGAGGTAAGGAAATACTTGTAACAAGTAATTGTACATAACCTATTCTTTCCTAAACAAATAACATAGTACATTATAAATATAGTTATAACTTCGGGTATGTTGTTTGGTTGGGAAATACAATTTTATAAGTATCCATTTTGAACATAATCAATATTTACTTATTTAAACACTAGAATCTAGATAATATTAATATTAGTTATATGTATTTTTCCATTACATTTTCTTTATCAATATAATATATAAAGTAGTCAAAGTGAAAACAGGTGCCCTGTTATATATGAATAAAAGGCCGGCAACACACTCGTGACATCACGAGTGCTCATGGGCGGCGCTGATCACTTTCCATCAGGTGACGCGCCAGTTCGTTTGCCCCCTATTATATATAAAAAAAAGAATAATTTTATTGCTATAAGGAGCCCATTGGTATTTTTCCTATGGTTCTTCTTATTCTGATAAATTAACAAGCTGTACAAAGACAATAAAATTAACTTGTAACATACCAGTTTTTGTTTAAGTGAACTCACCAATAGGCTATTTGACTGATTTTTGAAAACAGTTTTAAATGGTTCTTTAGAGCATAATAAACACACCACATCAATATTTCCGGGAAACGTGCAGTACTTTTAACAAAATTTAATGTTAAAGTTTGAATTTTAGAATTGGCGCTAAAAACGCTGTCTCTTTAATGGCCGACGCATATTGACCGAGCTACGTCACAAAGATGTAGAGATGGGTCGTCGATGTATTTATCGTTTACTAAACTAGACCGTTCATGAACACGTCGATCAACTAGTTAAGTTCAACGACAATTCGAAATCAACTTTAAGTGTTTCAAGGAATACGATTCAACACAGACGTCTTAAATTTGTACCGAATCACAATATGTAACCATGCGTAAATTTAAAACATGATTTAAATGAAACTTTTGAGGCATATTATTAAATTCATCATATTAAAAATTATATAATTATATTTTGAGTTCTTTTAGTTTATATTAAAATATTTACTAGTTAGAATAAGAAATTTGTTTAATTATTTGAAACATTACATAAATTATTTAATTTTAAAACTTTTCTTAGGCATCTTATATTTAAAACTAATTAGAAGGTTGGCTTCGCACGTAAATCACTGAAGATAAAAAACAAGAAATAAATATTCAAAATCAAAAAATTTGAATTTTAAACGAAACGAAAGATAAACAAAAGCGTATACAAATATTTCTTATAGGCATCCTGCATCCATTTTGTATTATGTATTCACTAAGCTACATTCAGTTCATACAAATATATATATTCCAAAACTATTGCTATAAAATTTAAATTAGTGCGGTCCAAAGTGTTATTCAACAAATAAATGAACTGGTCTCAACCAATTCATGTTTTAAATTAACGCATTACTACATGTGATTCATACGTAAGACGTCTATGTTGAATCGTTGATAAAAAAAACATTTAAAGTTGGTTTCGACTTGTCGTTGAATTGAACTAGTTGATTGACGCGTTCATGAACGCAAATGAACAGTCTACTTTCGTTAACGATAAATATGTCAACGACCCATCTCTAATAATTTCCCCAGTGACGTCACCAGCCCTACAACTAGTTAGAGAGCGTTCTTGTCGTGGTAGACATATTGAAAAATATCTCGAACTTTATTCGTAAAATATGAATGAATCATGCATATTTTTCTATTAAATTGTGTTAAATACGCTTTATTACACTACTATCTACTAGGATGGCGATAATTCGACGCATATTTCCAATAGTGTCAAATAGCCTATTTAGTTTTATTGTTATTAGTGACATTACACATATAATAGTGACTCAAAGATAAGAATTTGGTGCTGATAAAAGTAAAATAAATAGAGAAGTTGTTGCATAAACACTAACAAAACTTACATCATATAACAGTGTTTATCCAACTCCAAAAAGAGGTTTCCCTATTTGTCTGTATTAAAAAGTATACTTTGCTTCCTTTCAATTTTAAATATTTGCCATATGCTTACTATGGTACTAAAGTTTAAGTAATTTTTTTAGAGTCCAGAAGATTGTCTCCCATTTTTTTTAGTATTGGTATGTTGTCTGTCCAAATGGTTATAATTTGGATTTACAATCCAAATGGTTAGTTGTAAATCTTTGCATTTACGATGCCGACAAAATGCCAAAGTAGAATCACAAAACATTTTTTTGGATATCTTTATGATACATATCTATATTGATTTCTGATGCAAATTATGTTGATGAATTTTGCGTTTTATTGTTTATGCAGACTTCTTCTTTAATAATTACTATAATTTTAATTGTGAGTGTGATGATAGTGGTTGACCTTTTAATATAAAGTTCAATTCGCGTATCATGCTCTTATATTATGCTCTTACATTCGTTCAAGATTGTATACTAAATGTTTTGATGAACTTAATTAAAATACTTTTCTTATAGCAGAATTTGACTAGTACATCTTTGGAAGCATTCAAGTATAATATAACGCAATTAGTATAATATGACTCACCGTAACGTTTTTTTAAACCCTCCGTTTCCTCCCGAAAACTTTACGTAATATTTAAGTGACCATTACAGTCAAGTTAAAGTATAACTACTAGTAATTTTTAGAATTTTACAATTTAAAAAGGTTTGTTCAGATTAATAAATTGTTAAACACTGCACAAGTGGTGTATACCGCTGAGGTTATGCGGTTTCATATATTAATAAATTTTATTTCGGATGCTTATTATATAATACCTTGGTCTAGACGCTTGCTATAAAAAGCTTGTGGAATAATTATGGAAGTTCTCTATTTTAGGTAGCATTGGGTTTTGACGAAGATGACGGGTATTCTTTCAAATGCGGTGCGTCGCTGATATCAGAAGACTACGCGATCACAGCGGCCCATTGCGTAGAAACTCTTGAAGGGTAAATATAAATTCCCACTTAATTCTTTCTAATCTAAACTTATTTTCATAGGCTCTTATCGTGATATTAAGAAAAGTAAGAGATGAAACTGCGGAACATTATAATATCTGATTACAAACATGACTTTTTTTAACCCAAACCAAAGTCCTTGCGGTTACAGTTATGTCAAATATCCTATAGTCATACTTCTCATAAAAATAATATTTAAACTTAGGTATGAACTAAAATTCCCGAACTAAATCAGTTTAAAGATTGAGATAAGAATGTTTGTATTTTCTTTCAGTATTAAGCCACGAATTGCACGCTTGGGAGTGGTCGAGATAGGCGGCTCTGCCTTCAACCCTAATACAGATATTATGATAGAGAAAATAATAGTCCATCCAGAGTATGCAAGGAAGACTAAGTACCACGATATTGCGCTACTCAAGTAAGTTCTAGAATACACTAATTCTTGCACTGAAACTAAGAAACTTTTTATATGTTTAACATAGGGGACAAACGAGCAGGCGAGCTACCTGATGGAAAGTAGTCATCCCTGACTAACAACACTCGCAATCACAGAGCGTGCCACCTCTGGAGTGGGTTGCCGTTTTTAAAAATGTGCGCTCTCTACGCAATTAAAATACAAAAAGAATTGTAATTATTGGACCCTATAATCGACTCAGTAGAAGAACGGAAGTAACGAAACGTTCCATTTATTTGCAGAATCTTAAATACTTTTGCTTGTCTAATATAGATACCTTCCATAAAAATGATCATGAGAATAAACTTCATTATTTAATAATCGGTATGTATGAAGAAAAAAACCTACAACTTATAAATAAATAAGTCTTTTGTGATTACAGGTTGGAGAAGAGTGTAACAATGTCGTCAAATCTAAATCCCATTTGTTTATATACAAAAATGGACGATCCTAATGTTCCTTTGACAATAACTGGATGGGGAAAAAGTAGTACTACAAGTAAGTTTTTAAATAAATTTTATTATATTAAATATCGGGTTAAATACAATATTTTTAATCAACCTGGGAAAATTGTATGCAGGTGGATTATAATCTGAAATAACAAACACATACATTTACTTACTTTATAGTTTACTAGCTGTTGCCTGCAACTCCGTACGCGTGGACTTCCATATAAACGTTGTCCCCCCTTTCCCCCCTTATAACCTTTTTTCCAGTTAGAAAGTAGCCTAAGGATAGAAGCCTGTGGTCTAAAGCCTTTAGACAGGCTTTAGACCATCTGTGTACCAAATTTAATTACAATCGGTTCAGCGGTTTGGCCGTGAAAGCGTAAAATTATAAAAAGTTTCAACCCCTCGCGCAAACTTTTGGGGTTTGATTTAAAAAAAAGTAGTCTATGTCGTTCCCCAAGCTCTAGACTATCTTCGTACCAAATTTCGTTCTGATCGGTTCAGTAGTTTAAGCGTGATGGAAAGACAGACAGACAGAGTTACTTTCGCATTTATAACATTAGTATGGATAAAGTTATACAACTGAAACTACGTGAATAACCAGCAACTACATACATGCGTATTTATCGCAGAAACTATTAGATGGATTTAACCCACGATTATTTATTTATTTATTTACACTTTATTGTATACACATTAAAAGAAATACATCACATAAGATACATGAAAAGAAGAAATATACATACAAATGGCGGCATTATCGCTTGGCAGCGATCTCTTCCAAGCAACCTTTAAAAAAGAAATATATGAAAGTAATAAGGCAGTGTATACAAAAAAAATAAAAATAAAATAAACACACACACTATTATAAAATCTTTACACAAAATAGGAAAATAATAAAAAGAATAGTTAGTTTAACTTAGACTTAAGTAATATTAGAATGATGGTAGTGACTTTTTAGATGAGCTTTAAAAGAAGACAGATTTTGCGCTTTCCGTATATGTACCGGTAAAGCGTTCCACAATTGAACAGCTTTAACCGATACGGAAGCGTTATAAAATCTGGAAGAGTGAGAAGAAATACGTAAAGTAAGATTTTCATTAGATCGAAGATTTAAACTTGTTGCTGATAGAAACTCAAACTTAGCTTTTAAATAAGGGGGGAAAGTAGGGGTGAATAAAATGTTGTACAATAGAGTGAGCACATGCATATTCCGACGCATATGAATAGGCAGCCAATTCAATTTAGACCGGAAATAGTAATTGGATAGATAGGACTGTGGATGACCATTATCCCAGTGTGGTCCTGGAGCACTGTTAACTGGCTCGTTGTCGCAGGGGACATCACGAGCAGCATCCTGCTGAAGGCGAACGTGTCGGTGGTGGCGCGCGCCAAGTGCGGCCAGTCGTACACGGACTGGCGCCGCCTGCCCGAAGGCATCGCGCGCACGCAGATCTGCGCCGGCGACGACAAGGGCCGCTACGACACCTGCCAGGTATGTCTCTCTCGCTCGTGCGCCACCGCCAGCGCCATGCGACCTTCTCTCTCACTCTAACCCACAGCTTAAACTAGAAGTGCCTCACTCCCACCTTGTAAACTGTTTACACAAATATTATCTATTATTTACGTGCTGGGATGAAAGTTACAGAGAACCGAAATCAAAATAGTGAAATAACTATCAAATAATTTCTAAACATATTATACAAAATGAAAATACGTATTACTTTGGGCGAAATAATATATATTTTTTTAGTTATGTTATATATTATTATATTTTTTGCACGTTCTTATTTGCCTTAACTCAGAGTCCGATTGAGCTGTTGTTAAATTACTATTAGGTGCAATATGAATTTTGTTGTAAAATAATGATAAAGAAATGAAATTGTTCCGGCAGGGTGACTCGGGCGGGCCGCTGCAGGCGCTGACGGCCACCGACAGTCTGTACCGGCTCATCGGCATCACGTCGTTCGGACGCGGCTGCGCCAGCGCCGTGCCCGGCGTCTACACGCGCGTCGCGCACTACCTCGACTGGATCGAGCCGATCGTGTGGCCCAACCCTTAACTACCTACTCTGTACTCGCATACATCCGCAGCCGTGCTCTAGCCATAAACCATGGGTGGTTTGTGTGATGTGCGCTACTCTTTAGCTTTGATCTTAAGAGGTAACAGGTGCCGCCACACAGATTTCTCTAGAATGTGCCCCAATAGTCTTCCCACGATGATAACACACAACCCAGAAGAGATAACGGGATCATCTGCACAGATTTCCTAAAACATAGCATACTGTATTGATATTGTAAACTTATACATACTAGGTATGACCTATGTATAAGTCCTCGTTCCCAGAAAATGTATAATGCTTCATAATATATAATCTCGAGATATATAATTCATGGCACAATACTATATAAATAAAGAAGTAACATTATGTCCATGTTATCTTGATTTTGGTTTGAGTATAATTTACTTAATATAATAGAAAAAATAATAGTTAATTAGAGGGCCGTCAATGGAATTACTTAATATTGTTAATATTATCCTCAATGAGTAAGTAGTAAGTAAGTAAACAATAAAATTATGTAGGGATGTAAGTGCCATTTATTTTTAATATTGAAGTGGTTAAATGCCAATGCATTGTAAGAAAATATTATAATGAAAGTACCTATGCTATATATGAATTTTATATTTTTTGTGATTTTGGTGATAACTTCTGACTGCTTAAGCCTTTCTTGCCTTTTCGGATTATTAATCAACTTTATAAGGTTGACTGTGATAGTCATAAATCAAGATGAGTATAATCTCAATGTTGTTTATCTTCTATAAATAATATAGAATGTTGTAGTTTGTATGCCTAATTTTATCTTTGCACCTAGTAGACCACCAAACATTGTTGAGGATTTTTTATGTACATAAATAAAATATTTTATTCATTTTAAGATTTTTACAGTAAGCAATATGTTCATTTTTATGTCAGAATAATGATTGTTAAAATTATACTTAGACTCTTAAAAATATATTTATTCAAAATATAGAATCTTTCTTTTTTCATTAAATAATGATAAATCTTTTCGTCACCTCTTATTGTGCACATGCATACAATATAATTTTTTTTTTTGGTGCAGAGAATATGTAGTTAATAGGTGTCAGAAACTGCTCTCTGTTTATATTTTTATAGAAAAATAAAATATGTCCATAAATGGTATTTTATTTCATTGACTTTTGCTTATTTTACATAACTAATATGGCTAGGTATAAGCAAACAATATTTTAAATTCTAAATTAACAACGAACTTTATTACTTTTCACACTAGTTACACTATGGTAGAGCCCAAAGACATGCATATTGGGCTGCGGAAGAATTTGCAAGAACGGTTTGAGAGGAATGCCAGATTTTTTGCCTTTAGAAACTTTTGCCAACAAAAATTAGGATAAATAGGTAGAATAACTAGTTACATAAAAATAATTTCACTACCTCAAACTGGTGTAAAAGGTTATTTTATGCTTATGTTGTTAATTTATTTATACAGTAACAACAATTCATAGGATTAATAAATAAAAATCCATAAAATGTTGATTTCAATTTATTTAAAACCTTTATTGTGTTTTGTTATCTTCTTCATTTTTGTTTTAAAGGCTTTTATATTTATCTCTGATTCAATTGGCGTAGTATCAGTATGTATCTTTTCTTCTGGTGGTATAAAATCTTTCTTTCTAGCTTCATCTTTAGCTTTCTTAGCCTGCTGCTGTTTCTCTTCTTTTTCATGTTGACGTTTCGCTTTCTTTTGATCATCTTTAAGGAAATATTCACCTGTTGCCAATTCTTTATCAATTTTACTTTCTGGTTGTGTTGGTGGAAATGGTGTGTATGGTTTCTTTTTAACTTTATTTTTAGGTTGTTTCCTAGGTACATTTTTACTTTTAAATTTAGGTAAAAATCTGTCCCAACTTTCATTTTTCAAGCGAGGATCTTTCATTAATTCTCTTTTTATCATTAAGCTTTTAATATTATACATAGGATGAATGTTTTTCATAGTATCTTCAACGATCCTACGCACCTGCACCAATCCTCTATATGGACCAACAGCAGAAACTGTATTGCCTTGAACTAAGACATAACACTCAGTGAGTAGCTCAATAGACTTTAATGTCACTCCATTGGGACCTATTAAACGTTGACGGCGCTTAAGAAATGTTTCCTTTTTTCTAACAAAAGAATTAATTTTTATAATATCACATCCAATCTCATCATCCAATACACGTACAGCTTGCTCAAAAGGAACACTTCTGGATAAAAGTTTCATAAAATCTCTAGCTTTAATTATAATGTATGGATCCCAAGTCTTTCTAGTAGTTTTAACCATTAGACTTCCTTCAATCAAATCAAGTTCAGCGATAATTTGATGTTCATTTAAAACTTTTTGGACTAAAGGCCAACATTCCTTCAAATACTGCTCGCGATACTTAGGAAAAAGAGTTGCAAACTTACTTTCCTCTATAAGTCCATGTGGATTGTCATCTGCTGTAAATTTCGGAATCTTCATAGACCAGGCATTTTCTACAGGATCGTTAAAGGTGTTTTCGTCCGAATTTTGCATTATGATTTTAAGGTTAAGGTACGTTGTTTACGAAAAAATGATAAGAGTTATAAGCCAATATTATTTAATTTTTAGGCAATAACACCCAAAACTATCATATTTAAACTGAACAGCTCATCTCGTTAATACGGTGATTGATCGTTACAGTGAGGCCCGTAATTAAAATCGTGAAAATATTAAATAACCTATGTTAAGTACCTATATATAGTTCAGAAATGTAATGATTTGTGGAGCTCGGGCCTCGAGTGTTGATAAAAATTTCATAATGACATGACAATTGACAAGTGAGATCATGACATCTTCCCGCCATGCACGCTTAACAAAAACAGATTAACAATTTTGAGTAATGATTTATATATCTATTTCATAATAAATAGATAGATAAATAATCAAAGATAAACGATTTTCTGTGAAGATTCTCGTCAAATAATTTAAACACTTTCGGAAACAACGATTTTCATATGAGCATGTTTAAATTTAATACCATAAATAATAATATACAAATACTTGCCAGTAAGTTCAACAGTAGCAAAATGCTTTTTGTATTTAGGTCCAAAACTTTTTTAATAAAAATTATAAAATGTTTTTATTGTTTATGTTCAATAATTTGATATATTGATTTCTAATCTAATAAAAACTTACATTCGTTAACTGGCAATTTTTACTACCATAATGTAAAACCTTATCTATACACGGGACAATACAGCAATATATATTTTTAGAAAGATAGTGATGTCTAATTTATGTATTCTATTTTTATCGATATTGTATATTAAAACACTTTTGGTAATAATATTATGATACGGTCATGTAATACATGTTCAACTTACGATATTGTTACACAATATGTTCATTGCATTGAAGCATTCCGCTACTGAGCAATTGCTACTCTGTCTGTCGAATATTGAGCATGTTTGTATCGAATTTTCTCAAAAATCGAGCATTCTTCCTGCAGAGTGGTTTGCTCACTAGTATAGTCTAGTCATTTTAGGTTTTATCTGTGAAAAAAATCCTAGCAAGCTGAATTTTTGTATACACCTTTATTACGGCATTGTAATGAAGATATGAAAAATAGACATTGATATCGTGCCGGCTAAAAAAGTTATAAACGCCAAATGTCACGAAAACCATAATTAAATTAAATTTTTCATAAATATCTCGCGTACTATTGCTTAAAGGTTAATAAAGGTCATTATAAAAATTGTTGGTCGTGAAATCGTTTAAAAAAACTTCTCTTCCATTTTTCTGTAGAATTTACTGTTTAGACAAAAATTCTGCTCGCTAAGATTTTTTTAGCTGATTGGGGTTTAAAATTGCTTAATTCACTGGACAATAAGCTCTTGTTCGCTACAGGCGCACCTGTTCGTTTTTAAAACTTGAGAAAGTATAAAAAAATAAAGATAAAAGTAACATGAAAAGTAACATCGATCATATCGATATTATAATATTTTATTTTGAGTGTCACTCCTCACTAGCTGGCGACTGACGTTGCAAATTGCAATTTTCTTTTCAGTTGTTTGAGAATTGCATAGCAATGCCAAATGCTAGTAAGTAGTAAGTACCTCCACTAAGCGTTTATCGATTGTCCATTTCGGTACTTCCTTTGAGTTTGTAGTTATTCTAATTCTTAATATTCGGAGTTCTGGAATTAATCGGATATAATCGGAATACTACGGAGTACGTTATTTATTGCACTTATTTAATTAGCGCAATTACTTGTACTATTTAGGTATGTTTTCTTTTTTGAAAATTCTAATGTTTGTAATTGTATTGTTCCAGAATTCGAACATGGATAATGTTAATCGTCCAGGTAAGCATTTTTAGCATTTTGTAGTTCGTATTATGCTATATATCTATAATCACAATTCAGCGTATGTAGTCGGAAATGTCTTATCAAGTTCGCATCATTGAAATATCAAATAATGATTAGTGATGACTAACAGAAATAGTAGTGTGGTTAATAACTAATAACCAGATTTACCAACATCAATTTTAAAGTTGAAGTACCCACCACCGAGATATTTTTGGAAACAAGTTTTTTTTATACGTTGCTATTTTTATAGGTCCATCAAAATCGCGTGGATCGCGGGGTTCATCAAATTCGCGTGGATCACGGGGTTCATCAAATTCACGTGGATCACGGGGTTCATCAAATTCACGTGGATCACGGGGTTCATCAAATTCACGTGGAGGTTTCAAACGAAATCATAATACCCAAAAAGGTAAGAAAAACATTTGTGGGCTTCATGTGTACTGCTTTCTTCAATTATGTAAAATTAACAAAGTCGGATTTGTTTGTAAATTTTTCGTGTCTATCAGGAATAGTAAAATAATAATTATTAGTTAACGTCCATAAAAAAGGGTCCGCCGCCACCTTGTACAATCTATACAACCGATTTTACTGGTTTTTTTTGAAACGTTTGATAGTTTTTGCTTTTGTTAGTCTACTTCAAGGATTAATATTAAACACATATGTAATTTTCTTATTACATATCTATTTAATATTAAAAACCGTTAGTTGATTGGTGGCAGGTCATGTTTATTTGCATTGACGCGCAACTAACCTTACCCACTCCCTCTTTTTATTATGCTTGTTAGTTTTATCATTAATTCTTCTATCCTTTTGACTTGTTGTGCAAAATAGTAGTCCCGACAAAAGATTCGAAAACAAAAGGTTTAGAAGTCGCGCGTATTAAAATCACGAAGTTTAATTGTTTAATATTGTAGTTGTCAACTTTTTTTCTGTACTACAATAAAAAATACCTAACAACCAAATTTCAAAATCAGGCTTGCCACAACGGGAGGGGCTCAGTAGCATTGGATTGCTCCTGAACCAGGACACTGAATGAGGTTCAATTGGACTGGAGGGGTTGCTCTTTTTCTTATTTATTCTTCTTTTTATAAGTGGGAACAGGGGAGTTGCCAGTGGTTGCTCTGACGCACGCTTCGGACGGTGAAAAGTCCGGCGACCCGGCTTAGTTTTAATCAGTTGGATTCTTTAGATCAAGTTTCAACCCGCAGACTGCAAGCATGCGTGCGCATTTCCACGCGAAAATTAAAGAATATTGCCCCCTAAATGGTTAACCCCTAGTTTAAATTTACTGTCACGTGACACGTCTTTGTATCCTTTGACTTAACGTATATTTAGCGAAGGTTTAGTTCTAAAAAAAAAATTTACCTTATAATATTATACTTACTCATATGGTTTTAAAAATGTATATTTACTAAAAGGGTTTTTTTAATATTTTCAGACCCTTCAAATAACACAGAATATAAGAATTGTCTGCAAAATAAACGAAACCCACCCAGTAAAAATATTGGGTTCTTGACGCTGGAAAAATTTTCAAAATGTGATGTGACCGATATATTATCTGAATTAAATAACAAAAAATTGGCATTTAATGAAATCTTACAAAATCGTATAGAAAGATTAGATATGTTCGTTTTAATATTGGACATTTCATATAAAGTTTGTCAATCTTCTTTCATTCAATTGAAAATGCAACAGTTATTAAACATTTGTAATTCTGAATTTATTAAGAATTTAATATTATATCTAATGGATTTGCCGTATGCGCGCGATAAAAGACAAAATTCTTTGTATTGGAACGATCAAATAACGTTTTGGAAAAAATTTATCTTTGTTTTTGAATCGATCATAAATATTTCACCATCGACAGCTGCTAATAAATGCAGATCATTAATAGATACTGCCTCGAAGTCTTGCTTGGAAGAATTAAAACAAAAGCACGGGTTTGAATTACCCGATGAGTATAATGAAAAGATCATTCAAATGCGATGTCGCTTGTCTGACCAAGAGATAATAGAGGAAAAGGAGGTAAACATATATTTATTAACTTTCTTAATTATAAGTAAAATTGTATCTAATGAGTAAGGTCGTAAATATCTATTACATTATGAAAGTTACAGTATTAAAAAGTAATGCGAAAGTAACATATTCTGTAAATCTCTCCTACTCCACAGGCGTTGTCCCGAAATCCTGGAAGAAAGCTCTTGTCCACCCGATCCCTAAAAAAGGTCAGATCCGTCCAATTGTAGAGATATTGCCATCACCTCCTTGCTCTCTAAAGTAATGGGTATCTGGAGGATCACCAGCTGATAAGTGACCGCGAATATGGCTTTCGTCACGGTCGATCGGCTGGTGATCTTTTAGTTTACTTAACACATAAATGGGCGGCGGCTGTTGAGAGTAAGGGTGAAGCTTTAGCCGTACGCTTGGACATAGCGAAAGCCTTCGATCGAGTTTGGCACAGAGCGCTTCTCTCGAAGCTTCCTATGGGCTTCCTGCGGAATTGTGCCAGTGGGTAACCAGTTTTCTTGCGGAGCGATGCATTAAGGTCGTTGTCGGCGGTTTTTGCTCTGACTCCAAGCACGTGCAGGCTGGTGTCCCACAAGGCTGCGTCTTGTCTCCCATTCTGTTTCTTCTGCATATCAATGACATCCTGCAATTTGGCAGTATACATTGCTATGCAGATGACAGTACTGGTGATGCATTATATACCGGCCGACGCACTCTTTCCCGGGATCACGTCACTGAGAGTCGGAACGAACTTGTGTCTCAAATCGAGCTCTTGCTTGAAAAAGTTTCGACTTGGGGTCGGACTAATTTAGTCGAATTTAACCCCAAAAAGACACAGGTCTGCGCGTTTACTGCTAAGAAAACACCCTTTGTCGTATCCCCTCGATTTGAGAATTCTCCCCTTGGTACCACAGCCAGTCTCAGTATGTTGGTCGTCAACATCTCGAGTGATGTTCAGTTTCGTGGTCACTTGGAAGGTTAAGTCAAGCTGGCTTCTCAAAAGCTCGGCGTGCTCCAGAGAGCGAAGCAGTATTTCTCGTCCAAACATCGCCTCATGCTTTACAAAGCGCAAGTGTGGCCACACATGAAATACTGCTCTGATCTATGGGCCGGAGCCCCTCAGTACCAGCTCCTTCCATTTGACCGCCTTCAACACCGAGCATCTCGGATGATTGACAATACCGACCTTACTGATCGGCTTGATTCTCTAGCACTGCGGAGAGACGTCGCGTCCCTCAGCATGTTCTACCGCATCTATCATGGGGAGTGCTCATAGGAGTTGTTCGGTCTGATACCTGCCGCTGATTTCCACCACCGCACTGCACGCCACAGGTTACTTTACCTCCCTTACCACCTAGACAGCTGGCAGTCAAGCACAGTGCGCTTTAGCAGAAACTTTTTGCCACGTACGACCATCCTGTGGAATCAGCTTCCTCATGCCGTGTTCCCGAACACATATGACTTGGGGACCTTCAAAAAACGAGCGTACCTTTCCTTAAAAGGCCGGCAACACACTCGTGACAACGCGAGTGCTCATGGGCGGCGCTGATCACTTCACATCAGGTGACGCGCCTGCCGTTTGCCCCTATCATATAAAAAAAATGCAATGCTCTGTAAATACCCGTCCATTGTCAACTGGATGTGTATCTTTCTTACGCGATACGGGGCATTGACTTTCTGCCCGACTTTCCCTCTGTCGACGCCCTCAGTAAGAAAAGGTCTTTTGATTTACAGATCAAATCAAAAAAAGAATTTACGCCAGTCCACGTAGATGAAGAACCGCCTACATCATTTAGAGAATTGAGTGTATTACCCAGTGATGAAGACTTAACACAGGGAAGACCCTTTTTGCGGCCAAATATTATAAATGGAGCATATCAAAGCGTCGAGCATTACTTGGATGTACAATTCCGTTTGCTTCGTGAAGATTGTTTCGGTCCTATTCGTATTGGCATAAGTAAGATTTTTTATGATTCTATTAGTAGGAAACATTACACAAAAATATTATCATAAGCAATATTGCATTAAATTCTTGTAGCTTTTCACTCAAAACTATCTCTATGTGTAATGCTTGATTATTACGAATTACCCTTACCCTAAATATACATAACATACCGCAATAACGCATTATTCGGTATTGTCACGGATGGGGAAACTACGTAGATAAGAAAGCGGGTTACGGCTGATTAATGTCCAACGAATTTTATTATCTCCTTAGACCAACCAAAATATTCAACTATTTACTCTTAATGGCCGCGTAATATTAAACGTGTTTATTTTTACAGCTCAATATCAAAGGGATCCCAATAAAAAACGCTTTGACAATATAAGGTAAAGTCTAATTACTTATGTTGCGATACCTCAGTTAATTTTAATCCTATTTGAATGTATCTTTATATATGTAAACTTAAAGAGTCACTTGTAGGTTTTTCATTTTATCGCTAGTGACTTTCAATCAAATATTAACACATACAGCATACTGATAAACACACGGTTACGCTTACCGCTTGTCATCAATACTTCTCAGTTCATGCCTATAAAACCGAATGCGACATAATTCTACATTAATTCCATATGGATCTAATTTCTAGACAAAATTCCCATTTCTCACTGTCAACTGATATTGTATTTTAACCGTTACCCCACATATTACAAGGCATTCGCTTTCACGTATCTCTAGAAATTTGTGGGACACCTAAATTTACCTCTGGGAAACAATTTATTGTAATCATCTAATTATATTTTGCAGGGTGTTTCATAAGGTAACCTTCGAGGGGCCTTACGTTACGAACAACGCGCATGGTCATATTGTTCAAGTGAACTCGTCAACGAAAAGACGATTTCAGAACATAAAATGGAAATATAATAAACGTTTTTTATACGGCGCACTTGTTTTACTAACCAAGGACTGCAAATCTTTTATTGCGGCAGTCGTACTCGATCGTGAAATTTCGTATCTTAGCGAGGGAAAGGTAACAACTGTCATAATAATTGATATTTATAATTGATATTTGTTTCGTACAACACGGGAATGTGAAATCGTATACCAATATTTTTCTTCTAGAATACTTACATTCCACAAAGAAATCCAGTTAGTTAGTTAGATA
>JADANM010006310.1:6397047-6418528 GCA_026213755.1 Eurema hecabe | reverse complement strand
AGATAAAAATATCTATTTAAGCAATAAAATACGCATTACGTATTTGCAAATCGTATTAGGCATAAAATTTAATAGCTATTATTTTTGACTATGTCTCCGTCGTTTACTTTTACTATGCATACCTCGATAAATGTACTATCCAACACAAAAAAAAATATTAGAACCAGTAGTTCTTGAGATTAACGCGTTCAAACACTCTTCTGCTTTATAATGTTAATATCGATGCTTGAAAATGTTTTTTTTATAGATACCACTTTCTATAATGGATGAAAACTTTGATGTCAATAAGATGGGCATAAAAGATCAATTCACACTGATCGAAAGTGATGTATATTTTGAACCCTATTTCCATATATTGAAAGCACTTAAGAATCCCGAGTTGGCAAACAAATTTCCTATGAAAAAGTATATTGTGGACGTTGAGGTATGAGGAACTTCCAAAAGAAATAAAGATTTGCCATTTATCTTAATAATTAAAGTCAGTAGTTTACATCTGTACTAAATACTCACATTGTGCCATTTTGACATACATATTTCCAAATATTTGAAACTGAGAATAATAACTATTATGTTCATAAATATTATTGCTCCTTTGATAGAATTAACAAAAACAGTGGTAACATGTGACAAATTCCTATCGATGATTAAGAAGTTATGTAAATTATGTATTGTTTTTTTTTCAGCCGACTACAAATCCTCCAGCATATGGAATAGGCTTTGATTATGTGCATTATTTAAAAGATGCTGAAGAGTTACAATTAAACGATAGTCAATATGAGGCATATAGATTAGCAATTACGCACGAATTTGCTCTTATTCAAGGGCCACCCGGTACTGGAAAAACATACATGGGTGTTAAAGTGGCTCACACGCTTTTAAATATGTTAAATGAAAATAAAAGTTGTACTCTATTAGTAGTATGCTATACTAACCATGCTTTAGACCAATTTTTACACGCCATTTCACGTGTCACAGATTCTATAGTACGCATAGGTGGGCAATCCCGTATGGAAGATATGCAAAAGTTTAATTTAAAAGAATTACGCAAAGGGGCTTCAAGATCTATTCATTCGCAACTTTTTGCTGATAAAAAAAGAGATTTAGTGCAGCTTATGATGAAGTTACGTGTACTTCAAAATACAATGCTTGAGTTAGACTCTGGAATAGTAAATTTAGCAGTTTTAATATCGTTTTTGAAAAATAATAATCAGATTGCAATAATAAATGAATTTTATGGAAATTTAAACACATGGTTATTCGAAAAAATGACCTGTGATTATACGAAACCACTGGACATTGACATACCTTACATAGAATCGGAAGTAAAAAAACATAAAAATGAAGATGACCGCGGTGACATGATGCATTACATGGAAGATTTAGATATTGATTTAGATGATAATGTTGATGACAATTTTTTTGAATTTCTGCTTAAAGATGGCTACAAAAACCTTCTTAACGGTATAAAAAATCGTAAAGACATGGGGGAAATCAGATACCTAGTCGATATGATTGAAACATTTAAGGTTTGTATGTTTTAATAAACTTTTTTTATACGGAGCCCATTCAAAGAGTCGTATTCCCAGAAAAATCTGATGCTGGAAGAGAGATCCACCCCTTATCGGATCTCGAAATAAATCGTTGGCGCAGTGGTAGCCCTGGGTTCGATTCCCAAACCCTAAAAATATATTTCTAACTTACATTTGTATTTTTCTGGGAGCTGGGTGGTGCTGCTAATTATATGTGTCATGTATTTAGAAAAGTATGTTTATGTATTCTTTCACGGCAAAACGGCTGGACCGATTTAGTTGAAATTTGGTATGTAGATAGATGATACCCTGGATTAAAACACAGAATGCTTTTGAAATACCGGGAACAGGAACTACGGGGATAAAACCGCGGGGAGCGGCTAGTTTATTGTAATTTTGGACACTATTGGATTTTTCTTTCAGAGAATGAAATTATTCGTCGACAATGCTGATACTACCGATGTTAAAGTTCAAAATCCACGTAAAATGAGTATGAACGATCGCTGGATACTGTATTATCAATGGGTAAACATTTTAAAACAAAAGTTGCTGGAAAATATTAAACCTGTACAGGTAAGCATACCAAAATAATAATACTGTATACATTATAAATAATAATACATACATTATATAATACTGAGTGGTACCTTACTTTATTGTAACATTCACAATCTGTTCTACTATTTGTTTTAGTGTTCGTTTACTGAAAATACTGAATCGATTTATTTTATTTTATTAAAACCTTAGAATATCTATTAAAATGTAATATAAAATGTTTCTGCCCGGAATACTTTGCACTTTGCTATCGGTTATGAGCTAAACCGTAAGCATATGATTTTATATTTTTAATTATGCGTATATATATATTAATATTTTGTCGATCGTCATCTATAAAGAAAGTTAGAACTAATGGGCAATCATTTTATTTATTTTTATGAAAAGGCTGCAGCAGATATGGCAAAAGAGCGCTTTGAGGAATCAAGAATAATGTTAGATTTGAAATTAATGTCGGAGTGTAAAGTCGTCGGCATGACGACCACAGGGGCTGCGAAAAATCTAAGATTTATCAACGAACTGTCTCCGCCAATCGGTAAAACTCTACTCATTAAAAAAATCTCGCTACTAATCTCTACCGGTTTTTTGACGCAGATCAAAGGGCGTTTGCGGCAAGCGCTTGCGTCGCATTGACACGTTGGTCCGCGTTTAATGGGCATTGTGATCCCGCGGCGAGTACACGCTTAAGGTCACAGCCCATTAGAGCCGCCCGGCACCCACTCCGCACTGCCTCGTTGTACGGCGTCCACTCGTTGTCGATAGGTTTTCCGCGGGTGGACGCCGCATTATCACCAAAAATGCGCGATCAACTCGCGGATCATCAACGTGCGGTCAACAAGTGGACGTCGCTTGTTCCACGAATTTTGGAGTAATAAGGAGGTGCGGAGTGGGTGCCGGGTAGCTCATTACAGCTACCCGGCACCCACTTCGCCTCGTTGTACGGCGTCCACTCGTTGTCGATAGACGATAGGTG
Source organism: Eurema hecabe (assembly GCA_026213755.1). Taxonomy (NCBI): domain Eukaryota; kingdom Metazoa; phylum Arthropoda; class Insecta; order Lepidoptera; family Pieridae; genus Terias; species Terias hecabe. The sequence continues at coordinate 6,415,471 of JADANM010006310.1, read as the reverse complement.
GTCCGAGCGCTGACGCCGCATTATCACCAAAAATGCGCGATCAACCCGCGGATCCCGCGCGGTCAACGAGTTAACGCCGCGCGGTCCAGGACTTTTCGAGTAAGAAACGTATTGTCTTGACATGAATCATTCGCGTGCAGCGCGGTCCGCTCCGGAGCTGTGACCTTAAATGTGAAATGACGTCATTATGTTACGCGTACATTTTAGCGCATTTTAAAAAAAACTTGTTTTAAAAATGGGTTTTTAAAGTAAGTATTTACATTTTCCGAATTTGCTGAGCTACATCAACTTACTAAGCACTGTTTCTGTTAATTCAGTTATCATTGAGGAGGCAGCTGAAGTGCTCGAACAACATATTATAACGTCTTTACCGAAGCGATGTCAACACCTTATTCTAATCGGTATGTGTTCAAAGTTTCATATCAAACAATAAAATCTGAACCATTCATTCTAAGATAACTTTTCTGTCTGTGGATCTATCAAGGCCCTTTCATATTTTGGGAAGAAGTAAGCGACAGGCATTTATGATCATACTAGCTCCCCGCGGTTTTACCCGTGTAGTTTCCATTCCCGGAACAATACCGGGATAAAAAGTATACCAAATTTCAACTAAATCGGTCCAGCCGTTTTGCCATGAAAGACAGACAGACAGACGGACACACTTTCCCATATATAATTTTAATATGGATTGTAAATTTTTATACCGAGTTCCACACTCTGTATTTATCGGCAAGCTCCTTAAATAATATATTTTACCCTTCCTTAAATAATATATCTTATATCTAAAAGATATAAGATTTGATAAGAAAACATTCTGAACCTATTCAATGAATGTTATAAAACAACAAACAAATGGTTTAACTAGCTAACTACCTTACTAGGTTACTAATCGAGTGCGTTATTTACAATTACAGGTGATCACAAACAACTTCGGCCCTCGGCAGCGCACATAGAATTGTCAAGACATTATAATATAGAAGTGTCACTATTTGAACGGATGATGAAAAATAAAATGCACAGCAAAACACTCTCAGTACAACATAGAATGCGGCCCGAGATTGCAGCTCTAATAAGTCCGCATATATACGAGAACCTGCAAAACCATTCCTCCGTAGAGAACTTTTTGAGCGTTCGCGGTCTTAGCAAAAACTTATTTTTCTTCTCGCACACATACCCAGAAAATGTATGATTATAAAAACTTACTAGTGTTATTAGTGCGAATGTTTGGGAGGAGGTTTGGATGTGGATGATGTATTCTTTTTTCACACTAAAAATACTTAATGGATTGGTCTCCTTTGCTTGCAAGTAGATTGGATCATGTATTAATAAAGGATAATTTTTAACATATTTTTCCAGTGGAACCTCAAAATTTTCAAAAAATAATCTGACAAGGTTATTTTGTACTAGCTGTTAGCCCGTGACTTTGTTCCCGTCACTTTCTATTTTATTACATGATCATAAAAAAACTTTAAAAGAATATATGAATTTTAAAGTAGGTACCTACTTCTGGGGGAATTATAATTCGAGTAATATTTTTCAAATCAATTGACCACCATAAAAAGATTAAAGTGAGCCGCCAATCTTAAAAGATAGACATATTAATATACTGTTGCGAACTATTTTTAGATTATTTAAATGGGAATAATATTTTTTTTTTCATAAATATTATTGAGTTACTTTAATGGTTAACGCAGGGCAAACAAGGAAAGCCTTCATATTTTTTATTATTATTTTCAATATTTTTGCAGGAGTGTCAAGATAGTTCCAGTAAAGAAAATCCTCAGGAAGCAGATATAATCCTAGGTCTAGCGAACTATATCCTTCAGCAAGGCTACCAACCTGAAGATGTAACGATTTTAGCTGCTTACACAGCTCAAATGTTTTACATGAATAAGGTACATTCCCAAGTCCTAGGCAACTGAATTTCATTCGACTGCAAATTTTATTTCTTTTTAAACTAATGTTGAAAATAAAAAAAAAAGATTGCCCTTGAGCCTTCGACGCAAAAACGAAGTGCTACGCTATGTAGCGTTATTATTATTATTATTAAATAATTAATTAAGACTTACAAGATTGTTGATATGACTATTACATAAGTAACACATAAGTCTTGGATTTAGTTACACATAAGTTTACTTATAATAAGGCAAGCGAAGCGACATGATATTTTATCCATACTAATATTATAAATGCGAAAGTAACTCTGTCTATCTGTCTGTCCTTCCACACGCTAAAACTACTGAACCAATAGAACGAAATTTGGTACACAGATGATCTAGAGCCTGGGAAAGGACATAGGCTACTTTTTTTTTTCAACCCCCAAAAGGTTGTGCGAGGGGTTGAAAGTTTTTATAATTTTACGCTTTCACGGCCAAACCGCTGAACCGATTGTAATGAAATTTGGTACATAGATTGTCTAGAGCCTGAGATAAAACGTGGGCTACTTTTTAACTGGAAAAAAGGGGGGATCAAAGTTTATATGAAATTCCACGCGGACGGAGTCGCGTGCATCAGCTAGTTTTTATATATAATCGTATTTTTTAGAAACGGTCGAATTACGCCTTTCTTTCGAAAGTTAAAATTACTGTAGTTGACAACTATCAAGGCGAAGAATCAAAAATTATTCTCTTATCGCTGGTGAGGAACAACATCAACGACAATATAGGATTCTTGGGAACCGAAAACAGAATTTGTGTTGCGTTGTCTAGAGCCCGGGAAGGTAAAAATAATTTTAATGTATTAATCAATCCGTTGATCGATCCTTGTCGGTGGAGAAATTTCCATTTTTTCCCTCTTTTTTTATCCCACTCTCCTCATATGCTCTCCGATTTCATGTTAATGTTTTAGGTAGGTATATAATCTATACATATATTAAAAACGTAACAAGTCGCTGTCTGTACATGGAAGATATATGAGAAAAAATATTACCTATAGGAGACCTTTATTAACGCAATACAACCCAAAACAATGATTTTTTGAATTTTTGTCTGTTTGTCTGTTTGTTTGTGCACGCTAATCTCAGAAACGGCTTATCCTATCTAGATGGGGTTTTTAATGAGCTATTGTGGTAAGCTTCACTTAACATTTAGTGTTTAATTCATGTCAATCGGTTAATAAATAAAAAAGTTATGTCAATTTAAAGAATCACGTTGAACTTGCTGAACTGTTGGCGCGGGTTAGGCATTTTCTAAAATGCTGCCCAAAGTCACTTTTCTAAGCGAGCGAAGTCGCGGGCACAGCTAGTTTTTAATATGAACTAAAACTCCATTACTAATAATCCCATTTTATTATTATATTTACCCTTTTATTTCCATTATCATTATAATATAGTATAAAACAAAGTCGCTTACTCTGTCCCTTATTATGCTTAAATCTTTAAAAATACGCAACCGATTCTCATGCTCGTGGTACATATATGCATAATATGCGACTCTATCTTAGAGAAGATATAGACATATGTATCATTTTCGTCTACATTTTTGTCAAACTTAAGGAACTTTAGAGCATTACACATTATATATTATTTCTAATTGTTACTCTTTACGTTATTTGCAGGTTTGTATATATTTGGGAACATATCTATGCTAAAGAAGAAATCTGAACTATGGGAGAAAATAAATATGACTCTCGAAGAACAATCATCAGTAGGTTCCAAGTTAGAACTAAAGTGTCAAATTCATGACTATGTTACACACGTAAGTATTTTCCATTACACACGCTGTCACTCAAAAGTAAAATTTTAAGGAACTTCTACATATTTATACACTCATATTAAAACCATTTTTCTCTTTAGTCCTCAAAATAATTTTCCTCTGTTATAATAATTTTGTTTGACGTTTCTTATTACACGAGAAGAATGACCGTAATAATTAATTTGAATTTTTTAGATCACCACAGCTAGTGATTTTGACAAGGCACCGGAAGGCGGTTGTTTACAAAAATGTGATTTAAAGCTGTCATGTTCACATAATTGCCCTCTTATTTGTCATGCATATGACAGAAATCACACGAGTGTAAACTGTATTGAGAAGTGTGAAAGGTGAAATATTAAAGAATTATTTTTGGAAAATATAAAAAAATTGTTTTAAAGTTCCTATTTAAATTTGCGTAATTTTCAGAGTGTTGTGCGATCTCGGTCACGTTTGTCCACTTAAATGTGCAAACACTTGTGGACCCTGCAACGTGAAATTAGAAAAAACTTTATTATGTGGCCATATTCAAAATGTTGCGTGTCACGTCGACCCAAAAACGGACAAGGTGTTTTGCGCAGTCGTTATCAAAGTTATACTGCCAGATTGTGGACACGAGGTGAGCCTATGACTTATAATTATATAGATAGATAATATACCTAAGATGAGTTCTTTAAATCGGGGTTTTTGGCGAATCAATTATTTTCGTAAAATAATAAACGACTTCACGACGCGAGGGGCGAAGGCGCAGCTGTTTTTAAAAATATTACCTGTAGAATATTATTTTTAAAATCAGCGGCAACTCCGAAAATTTAGGTGTATTCAAATTTCAAACAATGGATTTCTAAAATTCAAAGATTCAACTTTTCAAAAAGTTGCGTCGAGTCATTCGCACTATGCTATCATTTTGCACCAGGTTATGCTCATAAGGGCAAGAGTTCACGAGTCGTGTATAACGTTGAATCGGTGCAGGCGCAGAAGGCGTGCTCGCTGGAGACGGCGCGCGTGGCGTGCCGCGTGGCGTGCGTGGCGCGCCTGGCGTGCGGCCACGCGTGCGCGCGCGCCTGCCACGCCGCGCTCGACCCGCGCCACGAACAGGTATAGTAAGCGTCATTTATGTTTAGCGCTGGACGAGAATAGCTGCGCATCGGTAGAATCACGCTCGTAATTGACGTATTGGTGCGAGAAAGACAACACGACTGGGACAACCAATCAACGCTCGCGCACCCGACGATCACGCGCCCCGCGCGCCGCGCCATTACCTCGTGACCTTATTTTTGACTTCTGCGCAGGTTTCGTTCAGCGCTAAAGATTCGTGACGCGAACTATACACCCTTGTAATGATACATTATACTACCACACCACGCTTCTATTCTGACACGCCGCCGTCTAGACCTACGCTTGGCAGAGCTTGTATAATGGCTACTACATAGCGGATAAATTACATATACATACTTTTCTCTTTGTAAATACATATATACATATAATACGTAGCGTATATTTTGCCGGTGTGGGGATTGAAACCCCCGACCCTTGATGCAGAAGGCAGTTCTGTTACCGCTGCGTCGAACGGTCGTGGATACTTTTATGTGTGTTACTGTTTAACGTGTTAGTTAGTCGTCGGTCCTTGTGCAGTCCCTTCGCGGAATTACTTCGGGGCTAGCTACCGATAAAATCCAATTTCTGCATTCGATTAAAGTATTTTAGTCAAACTAACAGATGAACAAAATGTGATGGTATGAGATTTTAATATACATCGTTGTTTGGCTTGGTTTTCAGTATCTTTGTGAAAAGCAATGTGCAAAACGAAAGAGAGGTTGCAGATATCCGACGGAGGAAGAGAATGAACAAGAACATTTGTGCCAGAAAAAATGTCACGAATCGTGTGACGATTGTAAAGTTGAAGTAAGGATTAGTCTAAATAAGCTTACACCAATTGAAATAAGTCATAAAGAACATCATTACTGTTTAGTCTTCATACATTACACATTTGTATTGAAATAAGTATATCGTATATAATCAGAACATGTATTATTTCTCACAAATTTATCTTATATGCTATAGATAAATATAACTTTTTTATTTACAAAAGGTGGTTAAGAAGATGAAAAATTGCAAGCACTCACAACGAGTACCGTGCCATGTCGATGTTGACACAATCGCTTGTAATAAAAATTGTGCGCGTATGTTGGAATGTAACCATCACTGCAAGAAGAAGTGCTCCGAACCTTGTGGAGACTGTAACCAAATGGTAAGATCGACTTCTTATGTAACACGCGCATGAGCCCATTACTACTTCGTCAGTACAACTTAACATCTATACTTCTATACTAATATATAAAGCTGAAGAGTTTGTTTGTTTGTTTGTTTGAACGCGCTAATCTCAGGATCTACTGGTTCGAATAGAATAGTCGAAAAATTATTTTTTTATGGAATTGACCATTTATCGAGGAAGGCTTTAGGCTACATAACATCACGCTGCGACTAATAGGAGCGAAGATATAGTGCAAAATATGGATAAAACGGGGAAAATTATTCATCTTTGAGGGCTTTCTTTGCGTGCGCTGCGAAAACGGTTCAAGATACAAAAATAATATGTATGAAAGAATTATTCCTCTTTAAATGATCTCAAAAAAGGCCGCGACAGTATATGTCTATCTTCTAAGATTGACTCACTATAACATAATAATAGAAATAGATCCGACGGGGACGAAGTCGCGAGCAACAGCTAGTGTTTGAATAAAGATAGTCAAAAATATTATCTTTTTGTGGACTACTGAAATCGAAATATTACACTGCATAAGAAATTCTATTATATATATATTCTGTCATATCCTGGCTACATAAACCATTAGTGTTTTAATATAGAAATAAAGCCCCATAAAAATTAGGTTATTGAGTAGTATAGTACAAAAAATTCTCTAATAAAATGAGCACAATGCTTCGGTTACAGGTACAAAAAATAATCCCAGGATGTGGTCACACAGTGAAAATGAGTTGTAAAACCATACCTTTACCATCAATGTGTACTGAGAAATGTACTAAAGTACTACTATGTGGGCATCCTTGCCGACGCGCCTGCAGCGAACAATGTGATGAGATGGACTGCAACGAATATCGCGAAGATCTCATTGTTTCACTCTGCGGCCATAAAGTTAAACTCCCCTGTAAGGTTTTTAAGGCCAAGGCAAAAGGTAAGTTTAAAACAGCTAAATAAATCGAAAATGTTTTGGATATAAATGACAAAATTAATGTTTTTCTCATAAGGATCACATAGTAATGTGTTATTAAAAGGGCATACGAGTCACAGTTATATTCATTTATCCGATATCTTCAGCACCCGAGCACTTGAGTGCTAACCCGTAGTTTTAAATACGTTCAGTCTTCAGTGAAAGGCGCGAAAGTATAGTACATATTATACAAAACTTAATTTCATCGAACAGTACCTTCTCGCATCGAAGGGAAAGATACATAGATATCTTTATTCAATTGTGATACATGTAACAACACTCGAACCGTTTAACATGAATGTAAGTATAGTAATCGTCAGAAACCTTTAGCGGTGAACGAAACCTGCGCAGAAGTCAAAAATAAGGTATCGAGGTAGCGGTGCGGCGCGCGGGGCGCGTGATCGTCATGTGCGCGAGCGTTGATTGGTTGTCCCAGTCATGTTGTCTCTCGTCGTGTTCTCGTCAATCGCTAAACTTTTTTGATTATTATAACAAGTAGCAAATATAAGGTAGCGCGAGGTAGGTGTAGGGACGGGCAATGTTGCAGACGAGCTGGGGCGCGCGGCGCTGCGCTACTGCGGCGCGGAGTGCGGCGCGGCGCTGGCGTGCGGCCACGCGTGCGCGGGCTCGTGCGCCGCGTGCCACCAGCGCCGCCTGCACGCGCCCTGCGCCAGCCGCTGCGACAAGCCCTCCATATGCGGACATATGCAAGTTTATTTATATTTATCACCACCTTGACAGCTAGCAATCGACCACATACTTAAATGAAACTTTTGCCACATACCACCGCAAAAAATATACGAAATTATATTATATACCGCAAATTACGACTTGGGGTTCTTCAAGAAGAGAGCGTATATTTTCTTAAAACTTCTGCAACCCACTCGAGCTCTGTGAGTGTTCATGGGCGGAAAAGACCACTTTCCATCAGGTAGTTTGCGTATGTTATTAAAAAAAAACGATCGCTTAGCCCAGTGGTAGCACAATCACTTTCTGCGTCGTGCGTTCGATCCTCGCTCCGGAAAAATATAATCGAAATTTACATTTGTATTTTTCTGGGGTCCGGATATTGCTATGTATACAGTATGGCGCTGTGTTCTGATATATTTATTATTCAACTCACTCCTAGCCATACCGGCTTTATCTCGACCGATTAATCGCAGTCCCGATCATCACCTTAAAGGAACTCCCTAAAAGCCCCAAAGAGTAAAATATCAAATTCTTATTACGATTTATATTATAAGTTAAATCGTTTTGTACTGTAAATTACACATTAAGTTGTTGTTTCAGATGCAAAGTAGCGTGTAACGAAATTTGTCCTCCTTGTGAAGAGCCTTGCCGTGTCCAGTGCCAGCATTCGAGATGTGACCAAAAATGTGGGCAACCCTGTAGACCGTGTGAGGTAAGGATTTAATCTCAATAAATCGTACCATGACTTATTACTGACGTTTACGCCATTTTGACGGTAAAGATGTTTACCAGCTTTGTGTTAGTTTCTATGGATGATAACGCCAGGATAAAAAGTAGGCTGTATTTTTAACCAGAGTCTTAACCAGCGAGATTGATTACATGAGGATGTAAGGATGTCTGTTTGTAACTTTAACAGTTCATGAGAACTAATTTTCGCATTAAAATACAAATATTGGATAGTACATATTATATTTATTGAACGTTACATTGTGCTTCAAAATAGACCGTCCTCCTTCCTACCTCGAAGCTTTCCACCGCGTCAATTCCACCTAAAAACCTCTAAATTTCTTATAGCAGCAAAATTTTCGGTGGGCTCGTGTTAATGTCATCGGTCGTGAGAGCCTGCCGTCAAAGCGTACACTTAAAAGTTTCGGCCGATCGTTAGGGGACTATCAGGGTAGTGCTACTAAAGGAGTGTGCGTGCGGGGACACAGGAGCCATGCGGGCGGCGCTGCGCGCACGCGGCGTGCGGGCGGCGCTGCGGCCAGGCGTGCTCCGTGGCGCCGTGCTCGCAGCCGTGCGGCGCGCGCCTGGCGTGCGGCCACCCGTGCCGCGGCCTGTGCTCCAGCCGCTGCCCCGACGTGTGCCCCGTCTGCAAGCCCGACGCCTTCCCGACCGACCTGGCCGGCTTCCCCTACGAACACGATGCCAGGCACGTCCCTTTCTGCTTTAGTTGAGGTCGCACGATCTCCTCGCTCCTATTTCGTTTTACCGACACATATGATCTAACGATCTAAGAGCGTTCGCCGAAACTGTGTTATAACGCTTCAATTTAAGAATTAAAGAAGAAAATTTTTTTTTTTTTGCCATTTCCTCCTTTTTTTAAGGGGGGAATTTTCTCAATTCGACCGTATATATTTTTTTTAATATGACGATAACGATTTGCTAGTTGCCTTAATGCAGTGATTCTCAACCACTATGCCGCGGCAATTTTGTGTGCCGCCGATTATCAAGTGTGCTGATAAAATTTCGCGAATTTATAATAATGTTAATGTAATGAAATAATATATTATTTAAAATTCGTGTACATAATATAATTTCATATATTTATTTTTTTACCATACTAATTTAATATCTTCTTTTGTTTGCCGCCAAATTTGAAATCGTTTAATATGTGTGTATTAAAAAAGGTTGAGGATCACCGCATTAGAGTATGTCAGATATCGTTCGTTCGATTATCGTTTATGTCGAGTGGAGTGCCAGAAAAAGTAAAATCTTAATTCTGCCTTTCTTGTGAGCAATTGTACAATCATTCCATTTCAAATATCCAAAAAAATTAGCACTTAACCCATTTGTAAATTCCTCATTTATCCTTACCTCGTAAGTTCTTATTTTAAAGCCAATTTCAGCTTACAGTTTCAAAGACCAAATGAGATTAAGTGTAGTTAGTCACTCATGCACTCATGCTTCTCATATAATGCCATTTCCGGTACCATAGCAGCCCTATTTTTATGTACACAGGGTACGGATATAGTAAGAAAAAAATATGGCAACCATACATATGCAGTAGGCACTTCAAAAAATAAATAATTAACATACATTGTCCTTTGACTATATTTTCTATTCACAGGTTTATAGTTCTAGAGGATTGCAATCACATTATTGAAGTAGATGATTTAGATAACTGGATGCACAGTACGTCTGAAACAATTGGAATAAAATTGTGTCCATTCTGCCGAACACCTATTATTAGAACTGCCAGGTACAAGGATCTGATTAATAACACACTCAAATACGATATCAATCCGATTAAGGAAAAAATATATGGAAAACGAGAAGAAATCTTAATGAAAAGGCAAGAATTGAATGAGAATATAGCCGAATTTGAAATGAATCGCATTGCACTAATGACAGGTAAGATATAGGTTAGCACACATTTTTTAAAATATGGAGTAAACCAGCAGGCGAGCCACCTGATGGGAAGTGGTCATTGGGCACTTGTAGAGCTTGACAGCTCTGGCGTGCATTACAGACCCTTTAAGTTGTAAGGCATCGACATTTTTCTAGACAAGGTTTTAATTCAACTCAGAACAAAACTTGTAAAACAAACCTCGCAACTCAATTCTTCTACCATATAAAAAATGTGAGATCCATACGTAAAAGGATTTTTAACTTTTGGCTACATTCCTAATCCTTATTTTTCAATTCACTTTTCAGGACCGTCTATATGGTTAAAGGCATTTATGTTATTAAAAAAATTTGTGCAACGTAATAAAAATACATCTTTGATGCAAATTGAAGTCGGCTTTATATACTTGAACATACTAAAAATTATTTATGAAGAAAGGGTAAAATTTAAACATTCTGATGAAGTTGCTGCATTATCATCTTATTTAGATTATCAGATTTCGATAATATGCATGGTGCTGTATAAAAATGTAAAGAAAATAAGTTACCAGCAACAACAAGATATTCGCAACGAATTAAAACGCATGCGTGGGATCGTTCAGTTGGCAGAAATTATCAATAAACCCTATTATAAGATGACTAACAGTCAAGAAAAAGAGTTGCTCCGTGAAAAGGCAGAGAAAGCAATTTTAAGTTATGACGTATATGATGAGACGACAGCATTAAAATTTTTGAATAATCTGCAGAAATGTATCAATTCATCATGCGTTATTACGAAACAAGAGATAGACATGGTGGTTCAGGCTATCGGATTAAAAATGGGGCATTGGTTTAAATGTCCAAATGGTCATAAGTACTGCATCGGAGAGTGTGGTGGTGCCATGGAAGAGGCTCAATGCCCAGAATGTCACGAAAAAATCGGCGGAAGGAACCATAGGCTTCTGGCAAGTAATTCCTTAGCGCCCGAGATGGACGGCGCGAACTTCGCCGCGTGGTCTCAGGAATACAATAACATGCGAAATTTCATATTATAATCGTAGAAAAAACTATATCTTGAAGTTTATTATGCTATGCTATTGTTATTTTAATTGATTGAATAGATACTTGATTTTGTGTAGAATTGTTATGTTTTCATTGATTCATATAATATAAGAAATAAATATTTTTTAAATGACTACGTTTTCATTTCTGAATTACGATCTCACTGTTGCAGTTATAAAAACTGTTCCTTTGTATTTTTACTTTCTTAGACCCTCTGTTTATTTTCTTTATTATTATCTCTTTTTCTATTCTTCATCGTTAATGATATTTTTAGTTTAATATGTTATTAATAAAAAAATAAATAAAAACACTTTATTGATGTAGATCTATCATAAAGAAAACAAACATTAAAATCAATTTCATCAAAAGGCGGCCTTATCGCTAGGAAGCGATATCATCCAGGCAACCATAGTGGTGGTGAAAAGTTATTCAAATAGACTAAATAGCAAAAATATAGTTCTAATAATGTGCATAAGAGAATATCACGACATACATAGATATATAGATAAAAGAATACATAGTAATTTTAGAAAAATATGAAATAAGAAAAAAAATAAGAGGTGAACAATGAAACAAGTAACAACGTAGTAAAATTAAGATTTTAAATAATAATTTTTTACCAGATTTTTAAAGCTATTAATAGTTTGGGTTTTGCGAATGTTCACGGGGAGTGCATTCCATAGCCTCACTGCTTGTACCGCGAATTCAGTCATAGTATTTAGAGGTAGGGCTCGGCATGCTGAGGGTGTAGTTATCTGCCGAACGTAAATATGAATATGATATATTATGAATGAAGAAAGATGTAGTTAAGACATTCAATATAAAGCATTATCCCGCATAATATTGAAAAATACTAAAATTTAAAAAGCAGGAATATCATCACGCTTCTAAGATTGACTTACTATACATTTACATGGTAATCAGTCATTTGTTCGTACAATAACTACTCACCTTCTCACTCTCCTATATTCTATTCTTTTCGACCCTAAAACTCCTATCTATTTTAAAAATAGATTTGTCTTCATGGGCTTATCTCATGAACTCGATAAAATATTGTTTGAACGCGCTAATCTCAGGAACTCCTGGTTGGAATTGATTTTTTTTTGAATAGACCATTTATCGAGGAAGGATTTAGGCTACATAACATCACGCTGCGGCTAATAGGAGAGAAGAAATAATGGAAAATGTGGAAAAAGCGGGAAAGTTATTCATCTTTGAGGGCTTCCGTTGCGTGCGCTGCGAAAATGGTTCACGATACCAAAAAAATATGTATAAAAGAATTATTCCTCTTTAAATGATCTAAAATAAGTCCGCGACATTCTAAAATGTCATACTTCTTAGATAACTTGTTATAACATTATAATAGAAATAGAAACCGACGGGGAGGAAGTCGAGACTCGAGAGCAACAGCTAGTCTATACTTATCATAAATCTGTAGAGAGATCAATTCAGTACATAAAATATATTTCCAAAATAACTATCAGGGGGAGATTAGGGATTGATACTGATGCCAAAAATGCAATTATTAAATTTTCGTCTGTCTGTGTGTCTGTCTGTCTGTTTGTATAACTGGAATAGAAACAAAAACTACTGGACGGATTTTAATGAAACTCGGTACAATTATTCCTCATACTCCTGAGTAGGTTATAGGATACTTTTCATCACGCTTCAATCAACAGGAGCGGAGCAGTGAAGGGAAATTTTGGGAAAACTGGAGAAGTTGATCCATTTAAAGCTTTCGTCGCGTATACAATCTTAATGGTTAATGTTACACAAAAATTATGTATGATGGAAATGTTCTCCTTAAAATTATATAAAAAATATCCCAGGACAGCATATGTCTATATTTTATAGTTGACTCAATAACACGTGTAACTCCCGATCGCTTAGCAGTTCGAAACTCGATTCGATTATATTTGTCTACTCTTACGTTTATAACACTCTCAGACATCTCCAAACAAGTAAACATTATTAACTACTCCACATAATAGAATCATAGAAATCGGTATAAAAATACCAAAGTAATACATGAAATCCTATACTATTAAACGAACACTATTTGTATGTTTATATATATTTCAAGCTTTCTCGAAAACCGGTCTAAGACATAGCTAAAAATGAGATCTAGCTAGATTTCATCACTAGAAATCGTTTGTTTTTTCTGTATTTTCCCACAAAAAAAAATCGCTTAAAATGGCGGTTACAGTACAATAAATTCGTTACTGTTATGTATGCGTCAATAGACCAGTGGTTACTCTTGATATAATTAATATTTTGGTTCGTTGTTCAAATCCCAACCTCATATAGTTTTATTTTTTATTTTTTTATATTTTAGAATATACTATTACATTTTTGATTTCGACTTTTATTACTCAAATAAGATTTTTTATCATTGAGAGCTCACCTCCCTATAACGCGTAATTTCCAAATCCCAACTCCATAGAATTTTTTTTATAGAATTTATTATTTATTAAAATATGGGTTCCAGTTCCCGGGGAAATACCGGTATAAAAAGCATCCTATATTTTAATCCAGGGTTATCATCTATCTACATACCAAATTTCAACTAAATCGGTCCTACCGTTTTGCCGTGAAAGAAAGTCAAGCAGACACACTAACTAATACTATAATAAGCCGTGTCGCCTGTTCGTTTGATTTCTATTTTGCATTTCTTTTATGGTTCTCTTTTACATTTATATCATCATTCTATTACCAACTACCAAGCAGAGCTGGGTCAACCAGCTGTACTATGCTAATGACAAGCCATAGGGAATGGATACTGAATCATGCTTTAAGAATTATTTAAAAAAAAAGCTTAAAAATCACTTTAAAAACTGCACTAATTTCTACGGGATGTAATTTAAGATGAAAGTATTTACAAAACTTTCGTTTTTAGACTTCGTAAAATTAACAGTCTCGAAATTTCGCGACTAGGCTAGCTAGAAGCCAAGCACGCAGTGCGGCCGGCAAATAGGTATTGTTGTGACAACGACGGAATCGCGGACGAAGTCGCAGGCAACAGCTAGTTGAGTATAAAACAATATTGATGAGTGCAGATTTTTCAGGCATTGATGATTAAGTTTTGTAAATTTTTCATTCATCGAAATAAAATAAACCTGATAAGTGCTTTATAATTTTTTTATTTTTAATAGTTTTAACTTTGGTACCACTGTATTTTTACTTATATCCTTCTTATGATTCATGAAAGGTTGTAAAATTTCTGGAATTTGTATTTTTCCTTTATTTTGTTGGTGTGTTTCAATCAAGGAAATGAGCATTCTTGGAATTGCACATGCAGTACCATTCAATGTGTGTGCATACTTGTCAACTTTCCCATCAGAATATTTTATATTAAGCCGACGAGCTTGATAGTCTGTACAGTTGCTACTGCTTGATATTTCTCCAAAGTTGTTGCGGCCAGGCATCCATGCTTCAAAGTCATATTTCCTAAAACACAAAAACATTGGATGACTAAGTCACTGATATACCTATATTCAACTAGACTACATACACTTGTAAGTCATCATTATATTATACTAGCGACCTGCCCCGGCTTAGCTTGCATATATTATGATGTGTCCTATCTTTTAAGTTGGTTCAGACTGCACATGATGTGCGAATTTAATTAAAAGTCGGTTCAGTAGTTTAGCCGTCAATCACGATCAAACAACATAACACGTTTATTGTATATATTACAGAGGACTGTCGGAAATTCCGATACTTGCTAGTTAAAACACAATATTCCAAGTTTTTTTGTCTTCAACATAGTACTGTTTCTGGTACAATATGCTCCTGGCAATTTAAACATTTTTAACAAGACTTTCAAACTTAGAATTATTTAGATCCTTTAATTATCCTTAATAAAACAATTTATAACAAATGTTAAAACATCTTATATAAACCTATATGCAGGTGCACCCAATTCATGTGGGGGCATATCCAATACTTTAAGGTGTATTCCTAGAGGGGTAAATAATTCTTCTTGAGTTTCTCTTATATATTCTAGCACATCATCTGAGTCTTCAGGGGTAGAAACTACAAACATTTCTACTTTAGTGAATTGGTGGACTCTGAAAGTTACATATTAAAAAAATATTACACCAAATAAGCATTTCATGTCTATTATTTTAAATTTTATAGATTCTAAATTGTATATCTAAATGTGTATTAACTGAATTATGCATGTATATATAAGGTTGTTCTAGATCTAAGACTGAACACACCCCAAAGCAAAGTCTAAGGGAATTATAATATTCTAAAGTTGGTGGTATAAAAGCCATTTACATCAAGTATTTTGTATAAATGAATACTAAACCTATATGTCCCTCTTTCTTCAATGATATTGGAAGTTTCTGCTCTATAACATCTACTAACTGCTACCAATTTTAATGGCAGTTGATTTGAAGGATGGATAGTATTTGCCAATAAGCCCGCAAGTGACATTTCAGCTGTGCCTGATAAATAAAAATCTGGTCCATGGATGTCAGGATCTAAAGAATATATCTAAAAAAAATTATCACAATAACACTTAAGACTTGTTTATTTCATGCCTATTGTTGCTTAGTCAGAATTTTATTTAGTTATTTATTTATCCTTTATTACATTTATAATATCTTATAGACTAATTGTACAGAGTTAAAATGTAAGTACAGAAATGTAATAGGCGGCCTTATCACCAATAGGTGATTTCTTCCAGGCAACCTTTTCAAACCAAATTTTAAGTATCATTGTAACAGATATATGACTGAGCCAATAAATTTATTTCTATTAGATATTGAATGGAAAGTTATATTGCTTAAATACAAAAATAAATTGAATATTACTTGAGTCCGATCACTGTTGACAGTCATGCCGCAGCTTTTTATTACATCACTTGACAATACATCAGGAACAGAAATCAATTGAAAACCTTTTTGTAATAGAGCAGACACTGTATATTTAATTAATGCTTCTTCATACTCAGCTAATTCACCGAAATAAAAGTAACTCTTACTATCACAAGTGTAACCCAGCTTATCAGTTCTCATTAAATTAAGTATTTGAGTTATTTCACTGAATTCTAAAGGTTTGTGGGAACCAAAATCTCTTTTTAGATTTATAGTCTTAACAGTTAAAGGCTCAACTCCATTGTGTATTACAGAAGAATGTGTTTTGTTAGGTAGCATCATTAGTTCTGTATATAATTTCGACTTGATTGCTTCGTAGGAAGTATCATTTGCTGGAGTAGCTTTTAGAGATTTGTACAAATCAAGTACATAATCTAAGTTACCCACACCCTTCCTTAAATTTATATTTTGTTTAATTTCATTATAATTTTTTATATCGCAATAATATTCAATATTTATGTTAGGATACCAGGATGAAAGAAATCTCCGATTGCTCTTTATACGTAACCTCTTATGAAAAAGTCTTAACATGATTAAGGTATGGCCCAAATAAAAACAAATAAAAAAACTTCACTATTAGCATTTACATTTGACTATTTTTGTTTAATAATTTATAATTATCATACAAATATCAATATTTTAATCTCTCTCTCTCTGCACAGAGAATGTCTCTCAAGTGACAACTGACAAGTTTCAGCTCTCTGACATTAGTCATTACACAATGTGTTATGTCATATTATGTGTAATGTGACCAGTGGCCAGTGGCAATGTGTAGGTATAGTGTATACCATTGTAATATTTATAAGTCAATAGTGAAAACTCAACTAGTTTTCCAATTATTATAGCATTATTGGTATTATACTGTATGCGAAATAATGTTTAAAGTAGATAACATATTTCAAATACCAATGCTTCCCACAATCAAGTACTCCCAAAAGTAGTGCTTTAGCTTAATGCGTGCAATGAAATATGCAGTAACGGAAAATTAACTAGTGTTTTCCTATAAGTAAATATGAATCGAAGTGTTTTATTTATATTATCTTAGGTAAGTTATTGTTGAAAAGAAATGAAAACCTTTTTTGTTGTTTATTTTTGGAAATAATCAAAGTTAATTCAACCTGCGTTAAAAATTTATTACACTTTATTTATACATTGATGAGATTATTGCTGACTCTATGACGAAAATCTTTGCCAACACTAAACTTAGCACCATCTGAAAGTGCATTTGAAAACTAATTCACGTTCCAATTAGCTTCAGCATGACAATGTGCGCCTCTGGGTCGCACTATGCTAATTGATAAACTAGCCTAGTTAAAAGTATAGTACGCGTCACGAATCTTTAGCGCTGAACGAGACCTGCGCAGAAGTCAAAAATAAGGTATCGAGGTAACGGCGCGGGGGCGCGTGATCTTCGGGTGCGTGAGTGTTGATTGGTTGTCCCAGTCGTGTTGTCTTTCTCGCACCAATACGTCAATTACGAGCGCGATTCTGCCGATGTGCAGCTATTCTCGTCCAGCGCTAAACTTAAATGACGCGCACTATACCTACTTTCATTTATCTTACAATGGAACAGAGCCATACAACCTGATCTTTAGTTACCTATATTTTTCTATGTCTAAAACATTACAAAACAGAAAAAATAAATACGTCGGAGTTTTGGCGGAAATCTTGCGGCGTCCATTTGTAATCTCGATTGAATATTCCTTTTTTGGTGCATAAAGTGATTTAATGTTTGATTGCGATAGTGAATCATGCAGAAAACTAGCTAATAAGTGTCCAAGAAATGAAAAATTCATTTGAGAGCGCTTAGTAGCGCCTTTCCGATTGCTCCAAGATTCGTCGAGGTTCTTCGTAAAGTTCACTATCACTTTAAGAAGGGCAGAACGAAACGACTGACTGACTCGACTAAAGACGACTTGATGACGATTTTACCTGACTTATATCCACTTTTATTTGACCACGTTGCCTCTTATTACATTGACATTGGCAAAAAGCTAGACGCTAATGCCATAATATAAGAAAGAAAAGAAAAAATAAATACGTCAAGTGTCAATTCTTAAATGTCAGCTGTTAAGAACGCTTTTCGCGCCAATTTGCATTAGAATTTAGAATTTGTTAATAGTTACAACTTACAATATACATATAACATTTATAAGTGTATCATAACATATAACACACCATAGATGATACACTATATATTGATATAGATACGCCCATAGATGATACACTATATATTGATATAGATACGCCAGTCGAGCTC
>JADANM010006310.1:6357853-6374527 GCA_026213755.1 Eurema hecabe | reverse complement strand
TACTTTCATATACGCTATAATTAAAATTAATTGGATTTATCTAGTTCCTACAATAACCATTTAATTACACCTATTTAGGAAATAATCTTTATAGTTGAAGTAATTGAACGTTTGCGCACGAGCTGATAATGTGATTTTGCATGAACGCCTTTTCATCTTTGCCCTTTGAGTAATTTACAATTGTTACCGCTAACGCTCTCATCGATGTATTAAAATGTATTTCAATATTAAGCTATGCCTACTTTATATGATATGCAATATAGATGAGTTTGTTTATATTCATATGTACTTTTGCTAGTTAGCAAATGTGTGTCGCCTTGCTGTCTGCGCGAGATCGTTTTAGAACAAGCGCTCAAAATTAATGAATTGAACTCAGCTAAAGATGATATATATTTAACTACAACGGTCATCTGACGGCGGTTGAATGTAGGTAAACTTTCATGGCTTTCGAAAGAACAACTCTTGTACCATAAATAATTGCAAACAGGCTATATCAGGTACTTCAGTGTTTATGTTAAAATATTTTACTGATATATGTAATAATCTATCATAAATTGTTGTCCTACTTGTTGGTGCTCATAATAAATAAATAAATATAAATATATGTAGAATTAATACTTCCAAACTGTAAAACTGAAGAATCTTCTTCGCGAAACGAGTTGTTAACGATTATAACTGTGGCTGTAAAAACGCCAACTCTTTTGTTCTTTTACAAGTGTTTAAATAACCACGAGTGTAATTGTAGCAATTATTATGCAGTTTTAAATGTGTACTTCACGACATTTTTAATTCGGTCCTGATCTCGAACCACAGTAGCTGAAGTAGCCAAGCCTTTTTGGGTCACGTGAAAAAATATCACAGATATTATAAATAAAAATTGTCGACAAACTACAAACATTAAGTGTGCATATTAAGATTATGATTTAGTGTACTGATCTTAGTCAGCATAAAGCCCAGAAGAGGTGTCACACACTAACATCAGCTGACTGGGTTTCTAAAAAGTCCGCAAGAGAAACCGTCACTCCGTCGCCTACCGGGACAGTGGAACAGCGTGAGGTTTTAGTAAGTATGAGTAAAACATATGACATAACCCACTTTCTTTTTCCGGGATTGTAGGAATCCGAAAGCAATGTCGAAAGATTAAAGGAAATTTCTGGATCGACTGAACCGATTCGGGAAACTCTATAACTCGCGGATTCAATGCCAACCTCTATAGATGTGCCATTATTATACTTGTCTTATAAGATTATAGAAAATTTAACTCTAAAAAACATTCCTCACATATTCGTTAACAGAGTTATTATGCATTTTAAATTGTTGATATTATATTTATGTTATAAGATGAAGTCCAATTTCATTTTTCGATTGTGGCTGTTAGTAACGGCGAGGCACCCGGGCGAAGGCAATGAAACGCGGTTGTAAAATAAAACGGCTTACAGGAGCAAATGACTTCGACATTTTACTGCTTTAAAATTATTAGCCGGCTTGTTGCCGGGCAAGTATGGGTAAGTATTGTTTTATTGTCATATACATATTTATAATATGTTTCATGTTTTAATTTAAATTCAGTTTTATATGTATAGTAAAGGTTTTAACGATTTAACGATCCTTAAAACAGTTAAAATACCCCACGAATTATTACATATTAAATCATAATGTAGCTTTAAAAAAGTTGGTTCAGCTTCTAAGCCTTTGGATTGTTTGTTTATCTTATCACCTATTTTGATGCTATGCTATTCCCGGATGACACATTGACTAAAAACGCGAACGAAACCACTATGCGTTGATAGTCGCTAATAACAGAGATGCACTACGAGGTCAGACGCCTTTATTCTACCATTCTACCATAACTCTAAAAAATCGATTTATGTTTCGCCTATAGAATAACGTATCGTCAATAACAAATAAAAAAATAAAGCTGATGAAATATTATATCAAAATTTATTGTTTGTCATTTCAATTTTGATGTCCTGCCGACCGTCGGAGGAAATACTCGAAAAATTGGCATTGACTCCTTTACTTACGGATTGGTAAGGCGAAAAGTACTTTAAGTAAGATTAATTGATGTCAATTCATTCTATAATTACTATGTGTTTGTCTCAATAGCGGCGGTGATTCATGAAAGTCCGCAGACGCTCAGACTGAATGCAGTAAATCTGCTTGTATTATTGGTGTGTAACTTCGGCGCACCTTTTTTTAGGCGGTCGTAAAATTGGGATTGTTTGTACGACGTCTGTTGCGTAGATTAGGTGGATCTGGCGTCGATCCAGTACGAGTATTTTGACTGTCGAGACGCTTTTGACAGTTCTTTGGATGATGTCCGAGGTAGTCATCGAACATCACGTTTAAATATATCTTATTGCAGGTAATGAATAGGAAATTTGGTGAGGTGTAGAATAGCTATTTTAGATGTAGTGACCGACCGACAGCTGCGAGACATCGTGGCACCGTGCGCTTGCGCACGTGCGCTGCAACGTGCGCTTACCCCAATCAATATCCCAAATATAATTTAAATGGCCCTTGTCAAAACAATATTAATAATATGTCTTTCAAAATAATGTTCATTTATAAAATGGTCGCATATTAGAAAGATTATGACTTATGAGAGATAAAAAGAATACCTACGTGATAGCGTATAGGTAAATATTGATTAGTAGGTACTTAAGTATCTGCAGTGTGTGATAAAAGTCACGGAGGCGATGCTGACCTATAGACCTAATCCGAAGGGAAGTAAGAAATTCTGTTTATTGGCCTTGTAACAGTGGATAATTGAAACAATGTAATTTAGTAGGACAATAGTTTTTGGTCAGATAGTATGGTGTTATCATTCATTTTTTGGAAACGTGATATAGTTTTCTGTAAGTAAAAATGAAATGCTCCAAATGTATTTACAATATAAACAACAACAATAATGATATAAGATTTCCTCATTAAGAATCTCTTTGCAATAGCATCATATTAGAGACATTGAATTTCGTTAAGTGGAATCACCGTGGCCTGTTTTTCCCTCTCGCTTTCCTTTATTGTATTCTTTATGACATGTTGGGACAAATCCTTTTCTGACATTCCCTTTTTTTAAAAATGGCATTTTTAGCGGTTGTGGTCGCTGACCATCATGCGAATCTCCTGAATGTTCCCTTTGAAAAAAATAAAAATATATGAAAGTTAAAGAAACTGACTTTCATAAGCTTAGAATCTCCTTAGAATCTTTATCTCTCCTAACCAGAAAAGAAATGTTTTTCTTATTAAAGAAGAGAAGAGAGAATTATTAGAGAAGAGATTCAATTACCGGATTGTATTTAGACTATTAAGTCTATATCTTATCTATAAAAGAACCATTTGTCATGGAAGATTCGGCACTGTTCGTAAATATTTACTTATAAAAACTGTGATATGAAATGTTAAGAAATCATACATAATTCTTAGATAATTCGGACGTTATAAAGTTTCCATTCGCTTTAGGATTTCACTCCATAAGAAAGAAACTGAACCCTTCTTTATTTTTCTATTTGTCTGATTTTTTTGAAAACGCGATAAAACTGTAGCTTTAAGAGTACGTTAAAAAATGACTATTTTTCAGAAAAAAAGGATATATTAATATTTCGACATTCCAAACGCAATGGAAAATCATATGGTAAGAAGTATAGTATGTTGAGTAGTGTAGACCACAGCTAGAGAAAATCTAAAAATCCATTTTATTTAAAATGAATACACGTAAATTAAAGCAACAATTTAGAAGGGAATATTTTAAGAAAGAGCTTGATTGGAACTCTAGCAATTGTAGAACCATAGAACGTAGTAGGTACGTAGGAAACCCTCGGCGGACGATTCTGATTTCTGTTTGTCGTTTTTCCTTAATCATATCATATCTATACATATAACAGTAATTTCATATTGATTGTAATAGTGCGTAATGTCTGAATTACAAGAAAATTAAAATTGAGTATTTTATGAAATTTAATAAAGCTATATAATACGTTCAATTAGATAATTATATTTATTTGGAGGGCGACAATTACACAAAGAAAAATTTCTAACTATCCGATTGATCCCAATAATGATACATTTATGTTCTTATAAGTTAGTCATGACTTGCCATAAATTCTAAAAATTAAAAAAAATGAAGTAGTGTTTATAGTATCATCTTAAGGATAATTAATTGAAACCTAATGGGCGGCTATGGTGTGCTTAGGAATATCAGCCTAGGTTTCGGAGGAGCCTGCAAGGGCAGACGGGGTTTTACTCAGTTTAATTCAGATAAAGCCTTATTTTACCCCCCCGAGATTATATGTATGCGTAAGTCCCTCCCAAAAAGGAACTTACGTGTAGTTTTAACTACATTTAAGCCGTTTAAGACTATAGGTATATCGAGTGATGGCATTGCAGACATAAATGTACACGCAGTCCGCCCTCGGTATCATTGTGATTATTGGTCGCAGTGGTTCGCGTAGTTAAGTTCTGGTTAATGCGTGAATTAGCCGGCTCAGAATTAGGTCAGTCAAGTTTTTATCGAAAGCGGGATCAAATCGTTATCTACTAAAGAAAGTCGTGTCATGGATTTGGATGTTTAGTCCATTTGTGCATCAATTAAAGTCTAGATATTTATTAAGAAATTATATTTTAGTATTAAGTTAAGTCTAAATTACAACTCTGGGTGAACTGTGTGCTATACACAACGGTCGTCAAGACGAGAAATCGAAAATATTACTTTCACTTCATTGTGGAAAATATACATATAGGCTGTTAAGTTATTTATACGAAATGTTTTATATACCTACTAACAATAGATAGAAATAATTAAAGAGAATTTTATATCATTTGCATGCTACTTGTTCTTGTTTTATTTGTTCAGTAATTACGTAGCGGATGTTGTGTTACTGTAACTTACTATAATGTTTACCAATAAATTTAGTATTTTTCTTATTTTACCGTTTCACATTTCGCACAGAATACCTACCATAGGTACACAGCGATGAGCGAAGTCTCTCTTTGTATATTTAAGATATACTCGTATGTGTTTTAAACCATGCTTACATTAAAACAACGTTGATGTCTATAGAAACCTGACAAATAGTTCCGATGCAAATGGCTTAGCATTACCTATCGTAATAGAACCACCATAGGGAGTAATGCGATTATAAGATAAATTTTGTAACATCAATTGATAAGCGCATTGATGATTATGCAATAATTTAAGATTCATTAGGTACAGTTGTATAGTAGACATATTTTGTAAATCAATTAAGCTTAATGACCTGTGTATATAAAACAGACAAGACAGTTTCGAAGCTAGACGTAGATCACTAGTCTGGACCATTTTTTGATGTTTTTTTTTATGTTTATCTATATGTATATTTTCTAAATACAATTATATCAATTTTATGTTTCTACCCATATTTAAAAGTCTAATTTTTTACGTGAGGTTGATATTAGGTACTTGACAGATAGGCAGACAGACGGACAAGGTGATCTTAGTTGTTGTGGAAGTTTGATTTTAGTTAGTAATGGTTATTTTGAGTTTATCCTTTTTGGTAAGGAACAAAAATATATTATGAGCAAATATAAGTATGACGTATATACATAGTACCTATTTGAAGTTATTTCACTATTTAAAAGGTTGGTACTACCGAGGCAATTACCTACGTAGATATTCAACAACATATTAACAACTTATAAATTTCTTAAAAACTATCTATGTCTTCCGTCTGATTGATAAGGTTTAAGACGTAGTACGCACATTGTTATTTATCTAATTAGTTCTAGGGAAGCGATGACGAAATTAAGTAAACTATGTGAGATAAAATTCATGTGAACCGTATGAAGCTTTTTCCTCAATGATTCCATAGAACGTTTGATTGATTATATCAAAATTATAATCCATTTGCAATAGTGGGTAGATGTAAATAAAAGTTAATTACACGTTTTAATAACGCTTTGTTATCGTCCTATGAATTATAACTTATAGCCAAGGGCTTTAGATGTATAATAATAACTATGTGAACTGGGATGATGCAATTTTTCAGTACGCGACGTCAGGGCGGGCTAGCGTCTATGATATACTTATATGAGAATATACCTAGGTACCTTACTACTAATGACTAATTTTTTTAGGGAAGTAGGTACATTTAAACTATAACGCGTCTATTAAATATTTTGCCTTAGTAGAACTACTGCTGACAAGAAAAGAGCCTATTATAATAAATGCATCTGTATTGTCATATAGATTATTGTGAACTAAAATTTTTAAGGCCTTATTAACATTTTTGTTAATTAACTATAGCTGTTATCGCATGTAATTTATTGTAAATAAAATGTGTTTATAACAAGTGTGCGTTAAAAACAACACAGATAAAATCAACGGATAGTACAAGATCATCGATCTCGTAGTACGCTCACAATAACAAACAACACATGTTTATTAATCAACGGCGCGTATCGGCGGTTATCGTTTGAGCATATCACGCATAGTTCGTTCGTATATCCATTCATCTCATTTAATTCGCGACATTATAATATAAGATTTACACATTATCTCGTAGCTGCGTCGTACGATCGTAGTTAATACCGTGATTTGGAACAGGAACGTCGGTGGAGCCACTCCAGTGTACTTATATCGGAGCCGCCGCCCGCCGCCGCCACTCCAACACGAACCGCCAGCGCGTGTGCCACAGCCGCGTACCTCTTTCCCTCGCTTCGACACTTACTGTTTCTCACTTCGACTAACCTACGGCCGAGAGCCATCACCATGAAGCAGGCTCTGATAGTTCTCCTGGCCGTGACGGCGCTCACCGCCGCCATGGTGCCCCGACAACGGGTAAGTTTACGATTTATAATCGAATTTAATTCAAACAATTTCTTTACAGCTACTGGATGTAAACATTGTGTTTTCGTCACAGCCTATTTACGCAGTTTTCATGTCGGCTATTTGAGACAAACAAAATGTGATGGGTATTGTTTTTCTGTGCTTGTTGGTGTTTCTAAAATTAGTGGTGCAAAATGAATGTGCTTTAGAGGTTTTTAAACATCAAAGACGATTATAGTTTATATAAATGTTTTGATTAGATAAACAATCGAATTAAGCAATTGTGAATAATGGAGAAATTTTCCGTTAAATAAATTTATTTGTGTTATATATTTTAATTGCACTTACGAGATGTGATATTCTGATAAGTTTATAAAAAGTGATTTGTATAGAAATGTTCCATTATATTAACTTTTAATTGAATGGACCATCGCTTAAAAATAAGTCTAAGTTAACGTTTATAATTATCTAACCTTGAAGTCGCTACGTTTAGCATGATTCCCCTGCTTTTAAGCTAAACTTAGAACATACAGTGTCCTTACTCATGAAAGTTTTTTAAATTTATTTCCGAAGCTAAAGCTATCCGAATGTGTTTCACTCAATATATATCTCTGCAGAATGACAATTTTAAGAATAACTATCAAGTACAATCTGCTGAACTGTAAGAAATCTGATATTCATTTTTCAATTAAATTGTGAACAACAAGCATAAAATATGTGTCAGATATTGTCATTGATGTGTGTAGGTCACATCAATGACAATATCTTAACACTAAACCCATGTTTATTCGATGGCAATAATTTTAAATTCGAATTGAATTACAATACTAATAGACTTATAGTATGCAGCAAATAATGTAATAATGCAGATTGCACCGGGATCTCAAACACTTGTAGGTGCTTATAGCGGGTCGAATATCGGTATGTGTAATCTGTCTGGCCATAGGACTGACGTCCACATTTCTTTGGCAACTAAGCAACAAAATTTATTATAGCATTAATTATCTCCTATACGTTATATCCAGCCAGATAATTTGGTAATTTTCCGGTGTAAGTAATTAATACAATTTCATATTTTTTATAACGGGAATTTGTATAAAATGATCCACGATTTTTAAAGTACCTATTTATCTTTGCTAATTTAATATGTGCTAATTGTATTTGCCAGAATTGTGAATTGTACTTTAAGCTTCAATCATGTGGTTCTCAGTGATACAATCCTACACCAATGACCACCCCACATTACATAGTATAAAACAAAGTCTCTTTTTCTGTCTGTAACTATGAATGCTTAAATCCTTAAAACTACGCAACTACTTTTCAGGATATTTTTTTAATAGAGTGATGCAAAATGAACACGGTCTATGTGTATAATGTATACATAAATGCGGGTAATACGCGCGGGGCGCGACTAGTTAAATATAAACGCAAAACTGACGTCTTTACCTTCTCTAATGGGCAACTGACCTTCCGGTAGATGCAATTCGTTTTCCCACGGTACGGATACCGGCAAAGGATGGTGTGACGTAACGGGGCGTGAGCTGCTGACGAATGTCACCTGTCAGTTGTCACGTTTGCCCGTCTCTAGAGTGTGCTCTCTAGCGGGATTACGCGTGGGATTACGCAAACATTGCATGAAGTGTTAAGGTAGGTCAGTTGTAAATTTTATTGAATAATAGCCGTAGGTGGGGTTCAATTAGAAATCAGTGTTCTTTATCACAAAAATAACAATCTGTACCTGCGCGGGCACTGGCAAAGTACTACACTTCTATACTAATATTATATAGAAGTAACGTTTGTGTGTTTGTTGAGTCGTAAGGTGTAATCTCGGGATCTACTGAACCGACTTTAAAAATTCTTTCACCAATAGAAAGCCACATTATTGCTGAATGTCATAGGTTATAATATAATAAAGGTACAAAAATAAAAAAGGATTATTAACGTTATGCCCAACAAAGTGGGCACGGGTCAGCTAGTTTATAGTGTAGGTTTGTATTCACAGCCATAAGCAGTTACAACCATCAGGAGCAGACGACATTGAAGGGTATTTTAGCAGTCGTAAACATAGTACTTAGGTCTATCAAACAGGATGATTGTGTATACCTATGATGTAGTACTTAATTCTTCTTAAAGGCCTTTAAAAATCTTATTAAGACGTTGTGGAAAGAGAAAGTAGAAGTTGACTATTACGTTTAATAATACGAATAATGTTCTTTGGATTTATATTTTAAGACACAAAAGGTCCACATTATAATTTTATACGAAATGATATGAAAAAAGTTATAGATAACCCAACCGTGGACCGTGACTCATTTTAAGGGGTGCTTATGGGTGATGTGTTGTTGTATAACGAACGTGCTTTTATTTACCAACGATAATAGCCTGATAAATAAAACTATTTATCAGACTTACACATAGCTAAAAATAGTTTTTAACGTTCTTTTAAAATTCGGTATAATTAAAATTTTCAGCAACTGATCGCAAATAGGAAACGGAAAGCATATTTAAAACTAATATGGTTTTCTTAAGGATAAAAGAAAAAAAAGGAACAAATTTAAATGAAAAAACAAAAGGTTCACGCTGTCGAAAGTTATAGGTAACAAACAGTCGAATTAAAAATCTTCAACTATAAAAAATAATATCACAATAGCCTTATAGTTACGTAATAATGAGTTCCTATAAGATTTAAATACACTAATAATATATATATATATGTAGTTGTACATGAATAATAGCGTGCTATAGAAAAAGATATTAAATTTAGTATTTTAGTTTTATTTAATTTAATAATCAGGCAATATTTTCATGTCAATACAAATTGTCCACTATCATTAATTTATTATTATTTTTATTTATTAAGTACATTATGGTAAGTAAGGTACAGTAAATTGCGCAATCTCAGATTCGAGTGGCGTGATTATTCTTTCCATGAATGAGTCACCAGCAGATCAAACTTCGTAGTACGCTGAGATTGTCAATAAGTCATCGACCCACCTACTATTTACGCAGTATCCTGTTTACTCGTTTATAAAATGATACTTGATCCACGTGATATTATTCTGTGTTACAACATTAGCTCCAAGTTTTGGTGCGACATTACTATGTCCTCAAAATATAATGTTAAAACGATAACTTTTCTCTAGAACTATTAGCTACCTATACGTAAAATTATTAGTTACATTATATCAAAATCGCAAGATCACTCCTAAAACATCATAGAATTTGAATTCTACCTTTTCAATTTGAAACACAAACGACGATGAAAAATGTTTATAAAAAGATAGATTAATTAGGTGATAACAATGATTTCTTTACCGTGAAATCAATGGGGTTTTTATTGTAATTTCTAGATCAAATTACGATTACGATTCGTATTACTGTGAAGGAATATTAATAAAATTAAGTGTTATTTATTAGGTAGTAGGTAACATTTACTGTAACACTGTTTAATACGAGTATGTGAGTTTTTCCATGTCGCTATGACATACCGGATACGCTCAAGGGCGCAATTACGATGTGCGACGCCCATATAACTTATAGTATGACATTATATCTTACTTATTGACATTTGACTCTTAAACACATTGACAAAATGTCGTCAGGAGATCGGACTGACTTAATATCATTTACATTATACATGTAATACGTAGTGTCTATTTCCTATAGTTCAATTGTTTTTGATAATAGGTACTCAGTTTTTCTCTTTGCAATACAAATAAGTATTGTTGTCACTTTTTTCGTTACATATTTAAGTATTTTCCTAGATAGAATAAGATATATTTACCAGATATATATTTTTTTTAAAATGCACATACAATGGCCCATGTAATTCGAACTTCATTAGTACTCAAAAGAATAAAATACATGCATAAGCATTCTACAAAATTAATTGCTTCGTTGCTGATTTACCATTCAAAAAGATGATACGGTTTTTTGTTTACTTATTCAGTACTTCACTGTGTAATTGCGATAATACATATATTGACCCAATCATGACGTCATTTCGCTTAAAATAAAAGATATTTGTTGTAAAAAGGAAAGTGATAAGAGTTATTTTATTATTCGGATTATTGCATTCATAATTTTTTCTCGATAAAATCATTGACAAATGCATACTTTGTTAAAGGTCGAGTTTCTCATACTTGATCTCATATCGCCGGCGCCCTTTGAGACGTATGTTATCAATTGTATAAATATTATTGCGCATAAACCGTGACGTTCATCGTATATTATTTTAGTAGCATAACGATTATACGCGAATAGTGAAGACTGCCTACCTAGATTTGAATTAGAATGCAACTTAATTTGGATTAAGTCAACAAGTAGCCTTTTGTAAGACCATCATTCTTAAGCCGCACCTTCCGCGACTTTCCTTCGATTATTTTCTTTTACTTCAGAAGGAAAAAATTACATATTTGAAAAATCTAATAATTAGTAACTTAACAAACACTAGAACAACGAAGTCATTAACTAATTTGTCTTTTATTACAGAGGGAGGCAGACGTAGGACAGTCAAGGACAATCTGCGCCGAACAGACCCCATGTGCATGGGTGATATATAATCCTAAGGGAAAAAGATTTGATGAAACAATCGAGAATACATAGTAAGTAGCTACACCTATCATTACAATAATTAATTGTTATATATTAAAGTTTTCAGAGTCCACTATAGTATAAATAGTTTTCTTTGAGAATGGAGAATGCAATAAAGCTCTTTGCGGTGACAAAAGCTAACCTAGAATAAAACGTTTCAGCTGCATTTGTGGTGAAGGCGCCGCGTGCCAAATGAGTGTTGACGATCCTTCGGCGAACGCGCTCGTGTACAGGTGCCGGCCGCAAGTTAAGGCCGACAGCTAGCCCGGCGTCCGTCGCCTGCGCGTACAGCCAACACTCCTCGCCATCATCGGAATTCATAGTTCCTATTATAAATCGGTTACAGAATAGATTTTATTACAATGGAGTTTTCCATTTTTTGACAGTACATACTCGCAATTGCACTTATATTAATCAAACAACTAGTGATCATGCACAATGCAAGATGCAACGAATAACTAGTGAAAACATTCACATGTTTTTGTTAGATATAAAAGGAAATTCTTGTTATTTCAGTAATATTGTTATTAGCTAAAAACTCATGAACAGAATCTATTCTCTGCCGCAGCTGGAGTGGAACCAGATGAACGTAAAGTTAAGGCAAACTGCGCATTTTGTCTCGTTCGCATTTCATTCTCGTGAACAAACATAATTATAATCTTTCTTAATAATTATAAAAATGGCATTTCGTACAATCTCATCTTAGATGACATTTTAAGATTCATTGAATGTATGTAATGTTATATGGGAAAAGAAAATCTACCTTAGTAGATTCCTTTTAATCCGCCTTTTACATTGATTGGATGTATTTAATTTATCTGGTTTAAATAATATGCCACTGATGAATGACATATCGAAAAAATATATTTTATAAGACATTTTCTTAGAATTAGTCTTAATAAAGTCACCTGAAATTTTGAAAATATTGTATACCATCCCGTAATTCCGATTTGTAAGACTTGTAGTCGTTTGGTTAAGTTTATCTATATTCTTTTGTTTTATTCTGCGGACTTAAATCTACAATTAAAACCTTATCCTTGTAATTTCGAAAACGCTTGGTATACATATTAATTTGATTCTTGAAGATAAGAAGAAGGTTTTCAATAAACAGCATTGTTGGTCTCTATGCAGTAGTTTACCTATTTACAATTTAATTTATTTATTTTCTACGTGCATAAATATTATCTGAAGAATTTTCGAAAATTGCAAGGCTCAAACAAATAAGCTGAATAGAACAGAGAATATTTATGTACTTAGTACATGCCGAAGATTAGATTTATAAAAAAAATCGTACTTATTAGAGTATAGTGTACTTTCTCATCCTCATACTACGTACATGAGCAGTTCCTATTTTCATTGTCTAATTTTTAATTTTATTTATAAAGTATTTTTGTTGTAGCGTGTATTTTTCACTAGGTTTCATAATTGGTGTCATTAGTTTTGTGACATAATAACTATATTGTAAGAATAGTGATGTAGGTACTATTAACATTGTATTTTATAAGCATTGAATATTAACATTCAACTAATAAAGATTATAAGGTCCAACTTCGGGTAATATGGCCCACCATAAGCTTTTTTAGAAATAAAATAAGATTTTATTGAGATCAATCAGTTTTTATTTGTTAAATCAGTTCTTTGAACTTAACAGTAATCAAAAATTATAAATTTAAGGATTAAAAAAAATTTTAAACATAAAAATAAATTAGCAAAATTGTCCCGGCCCAGGATTGCCCATTTTTATGGGACTAAGATCTTCAAGTTCATCTCTTTATTCTGGAATGATACACTCTTAACTGCCTTGCGGTGGTAAATGTTACGTAATACCGTGACGATTCGAAAATAATCGTTACTATATATTGTAGCCTAGTTGAATAAATATATTAAGTTTGACTTTGACTTTAAATGGGATGTTCAAACGAACAAACTTAAAGGAATCAAGGAAGGTACATAATCCTAAAATAATTTCTTGGACATTTTTTAAGACAGATGTATAAATAATATCTAATGTTTTATATATTTTTGCACTTTGAATAATTGAAAGCGACGTTATAATATGCTTTTTAGTTGCCAAAATCATTACAATAAAATAAACAAAGAAACCATCAAAACTGAAGTTCTTCAAACATCCTATTCTATATGAAACTTCATAGTTTTTAGTTAAACTAAGTAGTAATCGACAAGGACGATATCGCGAGCAATAGCTACTATTAAATAAGAATCGTATTGTCGTTTTAATTCTTGTCCAGATTATTTTAAAAGATATTTAATAGTATACCTATATGAGAGTCTATACTAATATTATAAATTGTAAGTAAACTCGGGATCTACTGAACAGATTTTAAAAATTCTTTCAGCAATAGAAAGCTACATTATTGATGAGTGGCATAAGTTATATACGACAGCGTATGTTCATCTTGTAACAAAAATAAATCAGGATTATTAACATTATACCCAAATGGGCTCGGGTCAACTAGTCATTAATAATTTGACCTTCTTATATTAAAGTACCAGAATAGCAATAGACATATTCGTAATGTTCCCCTTCGTTTATAAAACCAGTCCTTCAAAATTGTACTTTCCATTTTGATATATACTTACTAAAATCTTCTAGCATCTATTAATAAGTAGGCAGGTATCATACAATAAATATAATCATCACCTATCAGTTCCCAAAAATCTATCCGTATTAATATGATATTTTTTTAATTTATCACATCTTCGATTCGATCTAGAGACTCTAGATCGTTGTAATCGATTTTGAATGTTCTTTTACCAATTGAAAGCCACTGTGTCAAAGTGTATGTTTACCTAAAAATGAGCATTTCCATTCCGCGCGTCACACATAGTATATATAATAGTCCCATAGTATATACACATAAGTATATATGGGATCAATTACATATACTTACATCTATTAGTTAACTAATTAGTTAGTGTAATAACCCGCTTTGATAAAATTTAAATACTGTGATAAGCTTTCAAAAGGGATGTTAGATTAAGATAAACTTATCTATAAATACTCCAGCCGTAACAAAATGAATGCTAATGTAATTTTTTTATTCAGTCATTGAACGTTACTCTTCGGAGTCGATGACGCAGTATTTTATTTTAGCTAACTGTGAATAAAAAAATAGTTACTTTATAATAATGGCTCAGGCAAGCCATAAGGCTTCCTGATATCCCTGATATCCGTCGGTTTATACCGACGGATATCAGGGCGTCCGCATTGGAGCTCATCGGGAACACGCCTCTGGTTTCTCTTGATCGCCTGCATCCAGGGCCAGGACGAATATTAGCCAAGTGTGAATTCATGAGTCCAGGAGGTTCAGTCAAATGTCGTTCCGCATTAAACATGATACAGAAGGCGCGCGAGCGTGGCCACCTGAAGCCTGGCGGTGCCATTCTAGAAGTAACATCAGGCAATCAAGGCATTGGTCTTGCGGTGGTTTGTGCAGTTTTGGGACATTCTCTGACTGTTACCATGTCTAAAGGCAATAGTGTACAGCGGGCAATTCATATGGAAGCTTTGGGAGCAAAATGCATCAGATGTCCTCAAGTCGAGGGAACATATGGAAATGTGACATATGCTGATATTTCAATGGCAAACGAAGCAGCGATATCTTTGGCCGAAGAGCCGGGAGTGTACTTGACGCAACAATTTTGTAATAAAGACAACTTGGCAGCTCATTACGACACCACTGGCCCAGAAATTTGGAGACAAACTGGACACCGAGTGAGTGGATTTGTATCTGCCGTTGGAACATCCGGAACGTTTAGCGGTGTATCAAAATACTTAAAAGAAAAAAATCCTAATATTGTCTGCTGCGTAGTGGAGCCAGAGGGATCTGAGGCTTTAAGAGGTTGCCCTATAGTTAAACCAAAACATGTGCTTCAAGGCTCAAGCTATGGAATTGTACCTGACTTATTCAAACAGGAGTTAATGGATGATAGTATAAGCGTTACTGATGAAGAAGCGGTTAAATATAAAGATCTCCTCGGGAAGAAAGAAGGGTTGTACGTGGGATACACCAGCGGCGCTAACGTCGCCGCGGCCGAGAAACTGTTGAAATCTGGTAAAATACCTAATGATGCATGGGTCGTCACAATTCTTTGTGATTCAGGGATGAAATACACTTCAGTTCCAGATTCATTGATGAATTAAAAAGTAACTCCATTTATGAATGAATACAGATTACGATATTTTTTTAATTTTACACAATTTTTTTCCGATACTACTTACTATCGTTGATGCCTGCAATGTTTTAGTACAATATTTCATAGTCGTCACAACCGTTTTTGCACGCATAATATTAGTGAGGATTCTGTACATTATCAACAATATTTTTTTTATTTATAAGATAGGGTGTGATGTGGCTGTATTGGTGTTAGGTATTTGTGTCTTCAGTCTGTGGCGTCATAGCGTCCAATTTTGTCTTTGTTATTTTAAAGGTGAATTAGTCGGGAGTAGGATAGCTAAGAATTTGTGTTTAATGAAAAATTGTACAAAATGGCCGCCGCCACAAAATGACGTCTTACCTTTTTTCAAAACTCTCAATATGGGTATCAAATGAAAGGGCTAGATTAGTATTGTTCTAATACTTTAATTACTCTATGATTTTACGCCAATATTTTATTTAATACTAACCTTATTTCAATATCTATAATTTAATTTTACTTGTTAATACTGCTCCTAATTTGTACAATGTTTTTAAATATCGCGACGGGTGTACGGCTGTTGTTGTAAGGTACCTAAATAGTTAATTGATTAATAGAAAAATATTTTTATAATGAAAAAAGATAATTAGAAAAAAAATTTAATCGCACCTACCACGCAAAGTTTAGTTACTTGTAGGTATATATTTAAAATATCTTTAATGACTACTGTCACATATTTGTTTTAAATATAAATCATATTAAATTTATCTTCAACGTCCTAATGCTGTGCATATAGAAGCTGTATTAAGAGCACATATATAAACTTCAATATTTTTATTTAATTTAGTCTCAATGTTATCTCTATCTCTCTCTATCTCGCGTAAAAATAAAAGTGATGCAACAATCAGTAAATACAGATTGTATAAACATGTTCCGTGAATTGAGTGCTCAAGTCTGAAGGTTAATTCAAAAAATAAATTATCCCTCCCCAAATACGTTCGTATAAAATAAAATAATAAAAAGTAAATGATAGAAGTTTTAAAGGATTCATTCTTTGTTCCATCATGAATCATGCAGTATTACATTAATACAGATTACAGACGTAGGAATACTTTTAAGTT
>JADANM010006310.1:6338371-6352272 GCA_026213755.1 Eurema hecabe | reverse complement strand
AATCTACCTATTTATACAAAAAGCCGTTTAATCTAGAGTGTAATTATTTATCTTACGATGAACTAGTTTGGTCTAGTTTAAACTGGTTTATACTTACACACACTTAAAAAAATAATTTTTCAAGTCGAAGCAGTAGATCCTGAGATTAGCGCGTTCAAACAAACACAGAAACAAACAAACTCTTCAGCTTTATATATTAGTATAGAATAGTTTTAAAATAAATAAGATACATTTATTTTAAGCATACTAAAGTATATAGAAAATTTATTACAAAATTATTATACGAAAGACTTAAGCTGCACACACAAGTGATCTTAAATTTTAACTTATTCTGGAAGTTATTCGTGTAAAAGATATTTTTTAACAAAAATTATCCGTTTTCAAACTAAAAAGATTTATTTGCTTAGAACAAAGTACTACGCCTTTTTATTTACTATATAATAATTATATAATAGTTATTTCATAATTTAGAAGTCAAGTACCCAAGTAAATGGTGTAAAATCCATACAATATCGATTTAACCAGACAAACAGTTTTTGTTTTTTTTGATACCGATTTCTAAAAAATAACTACTTATAAAATAACTGCATTTGGGATCAATCTATACGGTGCCTTACTATTTTTTTAAACAAAGCGTTACTTAACGTTATTAATGTTAATATAAAAAAAAATGTTACTAGTTTTTACTTGGTTAAAAATTAATTGTATTTTCAAAAGACATCAAGATATAACTAAAATTTTAAATTACGATAGTAGGAAAAAAAAATAGATGTAAAATGGTTCTGTTGCTTATTAAAAAACTTGCAGTATAATTAATGTGGGTTCCAATGCCAATCTATAGTTGTATTTCAGTTAATCCGTACAAAATAGTTGCCTTCATAAAAAATCTACTAAATTCCTTGCTTTTTAAGTATACTAAGGGACATACGAATGAAAGCGTCTTTTATATATTATGTATATTAAAAAGATATGTTAAAAGCACAAAATTTCGACGACGCAATAACATCCTAATTAGGACGTCTTAC
Organism: Eurema hecabe; assembly: GCA_026213755.1. Lineage (NCBI taxonomy): Eukaryota > Metazoa > Arthropoda > Insecta > Lepidoptera > Pieridae > Terias > Terias hecabe. The sequence continues at coordinate 6,351,247 of JADANM010006310.1, read as the reverse complement.
TTTGGGGTGATAGGTTGCCGGTGCATTGAGGCGCAACTGAAAAATTGACTATCTCTTTTTTTCTTGTTGGTTTTATCATTTATTTCTGTTCTATTGTTTTGACTTGTATGTATGCCTCCGCTGGTATGCGTCACACTTTTTTCGTTTGATTTGTATGGGTAAAACATATTTAATATATAATATCACTAGCTGTTCCCCGCGGTTTTACCCGCGTAATTCCCATCCCCGGGGCAATACCGGGATGTAAGCTATCCTATCTTTTAAGTTGGATCAAACTGCACATGGTGTGCGAATTTTATTATAATCGGTTAAGTGGTTTAGGAGTCCATTGAGGACAAACATTGTGACACGAGATTTATATACATTAAGATTGTATGTAAAGATATTTATTATTTAAAACATTGTGGGGGTAAATCTGATTAGCATATCTAATAATTACTTATTATCATAAGTCGTTAACCAAATATAATGTAAGTATAAAATAAATATTGTCTTTGACGCACCATTATTTGCGAGATAATTTGATGGTTCTGGCAAATTTATACCTAACTAGTCTTGTCCTTGAATTTTTTTGTGTTTGAGCTTTTTTTTATAATTTAGAAGTCGGTGAGTTCGATGTTGTATAGCAGTAAGAACACAGAAAAACTCTGACCCCGTAAAGAATTGTCAACTTGCTAAGACGAAAAAACATCCTCCTTTTTTGAAGTCGGTCAAAAATCAGCAAGAGGAATTAGATTAAATTAGCACGAATTACATTTGTGATACCAGATAGCATATATTGTAAAATTATATTTTATCAAAACAACTATAGGAAATTTTACCATGAGATTAAATGCGATGGTGTCATAGTGTCGATAAAAACAAATGTGATAAGATATAAGTACCTGCCTCGGTCTCAGATAAGTATTGATTGACCCACGTCATCTCCGTAATGGTAAATGTTGTTTCTATGTTTTGAAAATTAGTACATTTTAAGGTTTTTGAATGAATATGTTAAAATTCTATCTGACCATGGAACAATCAGACTTTTCGATAGATATCAAATCATCAGTTTTAGATCTTATCGCAACACTTAACTCCACTCGTTGCTCTCGACTGTCTCCAATCAGGATCAGGACGTCTACTTGTGTAGTGTGAATTAATGAGCCCTGCTGGCTCAGCTGACTGCCGATCCTCTTTATATATGATACAGAATGCTAGTGAGCGTGGGGGTTTAAAGGTAGCCGCACAAGTCATAGAAGTCCGCAATCCGCAGATAAGCAGTAAGACATCCGCAAATCGGGGCATTGGTTTGCCATCCGCTGTGACTGCGACACAAAGAAAATAATTTGCAACGTGCAATGCATATGGAAACTATTGGCACAAAATGTGTGGTACATTCACAGCTAGAAGGTCCTTATGGAAATGTGATATTTGCTGACGTATTGGTAGTTCTAGGAGCGGCATTAGTGGCTAAAGAGAAGACCTACTACGCTCATCATGATGCGCGTAGTAGATGCGATAGCGATGCCTACTACGCACATCATTTTTGTAACGAAGACAACACGGTAGCTCATTGTGAAGGTACTGGCTTAAAAACTTAAAAACAAACTGGACACTGCATCAATGGATTCGTAGCTGCCATTGGACCATAGTGGTGTATCGTAATTCTTAAAGGAAAAAATCCAAATATAATTTAGGTGGGGCCAGTCGGATCCGACTTTTCTGCGGTTTTTTAAATCAGATAGTGTGATTCAAGAGAAATGCTTATGTTACATAATACAAGCATCAATTCGCATAAAACCTATAAATGACCAAATGAATGACCGATGGCGATATGTTTCTATTGGAAACATTTTTATGTAACCTGGTTTTGTCCCACGGTTTTACAAGCTTTATTTCATCCCCATGCAGGTTGAAAATGCGGGCAGTACTTCGACATGGCAACAGATTTTTTATAAAACAAAATATTTTTTCTAAATTAAAAGTAGTCTAAGTTACTCTATATTGCATCGGATGCCTGCCATTAAGAGTCTCTTCAAAATCGTTGCAACAAGCGGATAGAAAAGTTGAAAAAAATAATATGTATTGTGTATTTGCATTTAGTGAAGAGCAGTTATTTCAATATTGCAACGTTCAGACACTACAATTCACGAAAATAAATAATAATAGTGCGTCAAAGACAATATTTATCTTGTACGTATGTATATACATATTTGGTTACTGACCTGTGACGATAAGCAAATTTATTGCGATAAGTATAACTGGTCAACACTGGTTTTGCCACACGGACTTTGATAATTAATTTTGTTTTATCAATCTATCTTTTACCATTATTTCCACACCGTTGCCATATGTCAAGCCTAATAATTGTTGTGATACGGAAACACTCATAAGGAGGTACTACGGCAATAAATAAAAAAAACGCTTACACGAAAATCATTAAAAAACTATGTGTCATTGAATTTAAGCACATTTTTTTACATTTACCTAGCTGTTGCCTGCGACTTCGTCCGCGTTTCCGTCGTTTTTCGCAAAAATGCCCATTTGCCGGCCGCACTGCGCGCTTGGTGCCTAGCTGGGCTGGTCGCGAAATTTCGAGACTGATTGACCCAGCTCTGCTCCGTAGTTAGTAATAGTATGGATCACCATACTATATTACCATCTCTATATCTACACCATACTTTATATCAATAAATGTAAAAGATAATCATAATAAAAATAGGAATCAAATGAACAGGCGACACGGCTTGTGTCCCCTGTTCATTTTTTCTTTCTTTCACTGCAAAACGGCTGGACCGATTTAGTTGAAATTTGGTATGTAGATACAATATGATACCCTGTCTTAAAACATAGGATTTTATATCACCTATAATAAATAATTAATTCTATGAAAAAAATAGAGGTCTGCAGAGTTGGAATTAGAACATTACGCGTTAATGGAGGTGGGCGAGATAGTGGCCACCTCAATTATAAAAAAAATCTTATTTCAGTAACAGAAATCAAAATCAAAAATGTAATAATATATTCTAAAATGAGAAATATATAAATAGAATAGAAAAAAAAGCTAGGTATATGGAGTTGGGATTTGAACCACGAACGAAAACATCAATAGTGGATTCAATTAATTTATGGTCTAACGCATCAACCACTAGTCTATTGACGCATACATATCAACGACGAATTTCTTGTACTTTAACTATAATTTTAAGCATTAAATCTTTTTGCGGGAAAATAGTTACATCAAAAACGAATATTCCCAGTGATGGAACCTAGCTAGATAACATTTTTTGGCTATGTAAGAACCTATGATTAAATTATCAACGAAATCGTTAGATACATGCAATTATTGCACATTTAATATCATAGGTTTTAACGTATTACTTTGGTATTTTTATACCGATTTCTATGATTCTTTTGTATTTAGTAGTTAATAATGTTTACTTGTTTAATTAGGGATAACAGAGAGTGTTATAAAGGTAGGAGGAGACAAATGCAATCAGAGCGCTTCTAACTGCTAAGCTATCGGGAGTTACACGTGTTATTGTGATTCAACTATAAAAGATAGACATATGCTGTCCTGGGATATTTTTTATATAATTTTAAGGAGAGCATTTCCGTCATACATGATTTATGTGTAACATTAACCATTAAGGTAGCACACGCGACGGAAGCTTAAGAAATGTTTTATACAAATTAGCTGTATTATATATAATAATAGACTGGAATTGGGACCAATAGATTTTCATTATAGTATTTTTTTCAGCATCAGATAAATGTCAAAAAATAATACGATTATAATAATCAGTTATAAAATAATGTATTATGTTGATATTATTATATATATTAAAGATAAGATAAGATTTATTTAAACTTTTATATAACCTTCTTAGAATTCAACTTTGTCATCGAGAAACAAAGAATAATAAAAAAACGCTTCTTTATTAATAGACTTATTTCAAGTAACTAAATACCTACTCTCAGAATATTTATTCTGTACATAATAATACTGTTCATCGAAATTCAGATATATATAATAAACATAAGGTCAAAACTAAAATAATTATGATCAATTTCCATGAATAAAATAGATTTTAATTCAAATGAACTACATTCTTCGTATTTTACGAATATTTATTTAATTTTGAGTCTATATGTCGCTAGTGTGTCCAACCAAGTCGGTAGATGAATATTTTTAGATAATACTGCTTTCGTTGATTCGAAGCAATAAAATGAGGGTACTTTTCAATTTACTTCAATAACAAAATCTCGTATCCAAGGTTCATTTGTTACCAACCACGTGATATGACTTACCTATAGATGTAGCTATATTGTGCAAAGTATATAATAAGTGCTTGTGCCTGGAACTTTCTTTCAATATAACGGACACGCTAGTCGTAGACGTATCATATTTTTATTGAAAATGGAACAATTGATGTCATATAATTTGGATAAAATGGACGAAAATGGGCAAATGTTTTCTACGGCTAGTGAAACAAAGATGTCGACGTCGGTAAGTTATAATAATAAAAGTATTAAATATTAATCTTTTTATAATTTTTTAAAGCGTCTGTTCATAGTCTATTAGATAATACAAAACAATTTCTTCCAAGAAATCTTTAGAATTATCGGCTACACGTGGCAAAGAAATGCGGATTATAAAATTTATTAAACTTAATTTGAAAGTTTCAGAAAATATTTACCTATTTATGAGATATTAAGGATTTATGTATTTTTTATACCTAAGTTAATAAATGAGATTTAAAGATACGATTCAAACAGGGCACAGATTTAGGTACTTAGTATAATACTGTGTGATTTTGTTATTTTTTGACGTAGTCTACGTCTACGTCAAAACGTTATATTATTGAATGTCTCTTTTTTAATGTGAAAAATGTATTCACAAATATAAATGACTTAACAGGAGGGCTTCGGACCGATGGATAACGCAAATTTGGGAGAAGATAGCGTGTTTTCTCCTTTAGCTGCACCTTTCCAAAGCAGAGTTGGCAACAATCTATTGAACTTGATGAACCCACAGGAACCTAACGTGGCAGACACAGGTAAATAAATAAGCTATATATAGATATTTATACAATTTAAAGATGTCATAATAACGCATTTTAACTATAAAGTACTAATCAAATATTATATATTATTATTATTGATCTTATATTTTGGGTTTTTTTATTTTCTATGCCCCCATATGGGCAATGATTTATTTAGATAACATACATGATTGATCGTGGAACGATATGAATGATTCACACTATAATCATGTGGTATTAAAAACGTCTTTAAATGAGTATCTAAAAAAGTTTGTTTTATGTAGCTCCGCTGACATCAGAGATGGAAGAGTTGCTATTGAACAATCGTACTTCTAACGGACGAACCGATCTCATGTTCGACGACTTGGGGCAAAATCCAAACCTTTATATGGGTAAGTTATTGATTAAATTATGTATACATCATATTGTACACAAACCTATTTATATACTAATTTATCTATATATACATATAATAAAAACGTAACAAGTCGCTGTCTGTATATGGAAGATATATGAGAAAAAATAGTATGGGAGACCTTTATTAACGCAATAGAACCCAAAACAATGCTTTTTTTGAATTTTTGTCTGTTCGTTTGTGCACGCTAATCTCGAAAACGGCTTATCCTATCTAGATGGGATTTTCAACGATATATTGTGGTAAGCTTGACTCAATACTTAATGTTTAATTCATGTCAATCGGTTCATAATCTATTTAAAGAATCACGTTGAACTTGCTGAAATGTTGGTGCGGGTTAGGCATTTTCAAAAATACTGCCCAAAGTCACTTTACTACGCGGGCAAAGTTGCGGGCACAGCTAGTATTTAATAATAACCGCGGAGCACAAGTCTAGTCTATGAACAATTTTATGTAAAACACAAACAAGCGTGATTGAATTTTTTTTTCATGTTTAGGAGGAAATAGGGACTCTGGATCATCGACTAATTCTAACTTATTTTCTGATGGGCCTACAATCCCTGGACGAAATGGTGAGATGGTCGACGTGTTTGACTTTCTAATCAAAAGTAAGTTATAAGATTGCACAGTCATTTTTATATAGTACTTTAAGGTAGGACACCTTAGATTATTTATATTATCAAGCCCAAAGTAATTATGTCTGATTACTACATTAACCTAAACAAAATTATTTTGATGAAATTTGGTACTAAATCTTAAACTTGAATCGGACACAATCTCACACTACGTGTTGAAGTTTTAATATTGGTATGAAAACAATTAAAATTCAATCGTAGTACTTATAAAAATACTATTTCAACCTATTTTAAAATAAACATTCGCTTATGAACCTAGTATTTTATTATCTGTAAATACTTTTAGGCTTGTCATCTGCCAATTACTACGTATCCATGTTGACTCGAGAGCAGCTAGCCGTTCTCCGCTCCGTGCGGCCCGGACTCTTGTATGAATTTCTGCTGGAAATTGCTAAAGTTAGAAGCGACAAGTTCCTACGACGAGCTCTGCCTAACGTTAGTATTACATATCGTTTGTTTCCCAATCGCCAATTGCACTATACGAATATATTGTATACTTTTCTCTTTAATCCTACATAACACCTCTTATTTTTTATAATTTCGGTCGGCTTTAAAATTAACAGGACAAAGTATGTCCGATATATCTGTTGATTAATAATTTTTTACAATTAATGAAAGTGGCTATCGATATATTTTTTAAGCTTGATAACTTTCCCAGAATTAAAAAAATCAAGATATGTCAGTACATATACATTATACATACATGTATATGTGATATAATTTTACTACGTTGTATGTGTGTATATGTGTATGTATGTATATTTATAGGTAGACATGTGTTTATGTAAAACTTGAGTTTCTCTTTTATTTTAAAACCACCTTTAATCTTGTCAGCTTTTCCTGGATCTCGGGTTGTCTGGAAGAAATTACTGTAGTGATAAAACAGTCTATTGTACTGTTTTCATTGCTTTTTCTGTCTGTTATGTCATTTCTTTTATTACGGTGTACAATGAAGAGTTTTATTATTTCATAATGTTGACGCAAGCGATTTGAATTGCACGTAGGAGTGTGCGTTCTGCAAGAACAACGGCGAGAACGAGGAGTACTACTCGTCGCATGTGCTGAAGGACTGGCGCGGGCGCGTACTGTGCCCCGTGCTGCGCGCCTTCCGCTGCCCGCGCTGCGGCGCCACCGGCGACCGCGCGCACACCATCAAGTACTGCCCAGACAACGCCGACGCACCCGGTAACCAAATTCACCGTTAGCTTATGCTCACGCACACCCACAATCAAACCTACAAACAAAGGGTTGGAAGTAGGCCGTGGTAGACTCGCGACCCGATAGCGCGCCCGGTAACTCAACCTTTAGCTTGATCCAATGTGTGCTTGTGTCCCGTGTCCTTCGAGTCTAATAGTCATTACATAATTATTTCGTTTTCAGCTCCATAAACAGTGCATTTACTAGCTCGTCCTGTACAGGCATGGAGCGTTCCGGCAGCTTCCCGTCCCGGCGGCGCATGCAGCCCGCGTCGCCCCTGACCCTGGGTGGGGGCCGCGCGCCCCCCGCGCCCGCCACCCCCGCCGCCCCCGCCACCCCCGCCACCTCGCCCTCCGCCGCCACCGCCAATCTCACCAACAATAACAACTGGTGGTCCAACTTCGGTATCAATTAATCTGCTTCACGGCGTCAATGAAGCGAGACATCATTTGATCATTTTCACATGAATACGATAAGCATCTCGCTAGATATTAAGGATTATACGTATACCATTCGATAAGACTAACTAGTAACTACTGACAAGCGATCTCTGATGCGATAACGTATAAGAATGTTTCGATTTATACGCAATCTGTTCACTTTACTACTTTATGTAGAAAAGTAAACGAAGGCATATGGCCATAATAAACTCATTCAAATGTTAGTATGCGGGTCATACTTGCTTTGATTAAGTCTGACGGCCGAATCGGAATAACTTGTGTTAAGTAAATTTTTCATTGGGCTCTGAATTTATCTTATGTATTCAGTCTTTTAGCAGTCATTTTGCCATATTATTTTTCTAAATTGCAATAAAGTCTTTACTATTCTAATTTTCAATAAATTAATTGATAATAATATTCAATAATTCTATCAAATTGAATCTATAAACCATAAAATTGTTTTAACTCTTCAAATTATTATTGATTATTGCCGGAATTGTTTATGTACCAATGAAAATTACTATTTTTTCTATATACTCCTGGTGTGGGTTTTTAAATTTGGGTTTTATTAAAAGTGTGAATTTCATAAATCTTGTTTTATTCTATTGTAACTTGAAGGCTTGGAGGTAACATTGGCTAAGTTTCCTCCAAGTCCTACCTACTTTACAGGATATTCCATGAGCAAATAACTTCGAGTATTGTTAGAATTTTGAGTCGTAAAACACCCTATATAGTGGCAAAATATCAACTATTAAAGTTCACCATAAATATTTAAAATGATATTTCTCATAATAATTGTGTTAGTAATTCGCGGTAAAGCTTGATTTTGATTTTAACATTGAAGAATATATATATAAATATAACTTAGTATGTGTTATCACTTCAGTAGTTCCGCAACTGTTATTTTAATCATGAGTTAAATAAACACAGATACGACCAGTTTATATTCATTCCACAAAAAATCGTCGAAATATATGCATATACGATAAGTAACGCTTAAATAAAAAAAGTCGGCCGTATTAAAAAAATCTTTATTTGATTAATTATTTCATTGTCTGTTGAGATATAAAAAATATATATTCATCATTCTCGTACCAGATAATCATAATTTAATTTGAATCGTTTTGGTTGGTATGCACCTCGTGATGTTTGCTCTCTATATTTTATTGTATTGTGTGACCTCTCTGTACGATCATACATGGCCTTAAGTTTATTAGCACAAAACATATCCGGCTTGGATAATAAAATTATGCCTGATATAAAAACAAACGCAAAATTTGTTGGTAGGCAACATTGTCTGAACCGATTTACATAGTTCTTTTTTTTATATTCTAGTTGCACGAGGCCGGTTTTTGAGCAAAAAAATGTAGGCGTAGGTAAAGTATAATGTTTCGGGTAGGATAGATTAAGCGAGAACGGAGTCGCGTTAGACCAGCTAGTTAATAATGAATATTAAGTCTCAGTTTATCTTGAAGGAGTCATAATTTCAAAAACCAACAAACTTTGAAAATGAAAAAAAAACAATCGCGTATGAAATATACTCGTGAATACGCGATTGAGCACGCGTTCATTTAGCTGTAATCTTTTTTTTCAGACACAATTAACAATAACAAAATAAAATAAAATGCCATAATAGTTAATAAACATTCAATAGTAATAGAAACTACAAATAAGTTTTACATTAACAATATAAGAGAGTATTATATTACATCTAGAAGTATATTCAATACAATAACTTTGCCTTGCGCGGTATCGTAGTAGCAGACACACCTATTGAAAAACATTTTTACTAAAAAAAATATAATTCAAATAAAGCTTTCAAAACTGCGTCTTAGATTGCCTCAAGTCCTTCATTTTAGAACTATTAATCCACAAACAAAAACGGCTGAACTAGTAGCAACTCTAGAATATCTTTAAAAAATAAAAAATAAAAATACCAACAATATGCAGGTTATGGCAGACTTGGGAAATAAAGTTGTGAATCTGATTCATGAAGCGAATAGTGAATACTAAAGGAATGACTATAACGAGGGCAACACCAGACTGCAAAACGTAATTTGATACCATATTATTATGTATTAGTCGTAATTTGAAGCTTAGGATGATTGAAGTAAGTACGATGCAGTATGATTTCTTCTTTATTTACAAATTGACAACTTTAACGTACCCAAATAACCCTATTAAAGTTTTTCTACAAATAATATAATACAATTTTTTCTGCTCTAGACATATACAATATACATACAAACATAGATACATCTTACACATTCATATAAAAAGATACACATATATTTTTACACTCCGTTTTTGCGTCAAGGTTTAACATTAATGTGTATTTTTGTCCCGACTTGGTTGCCTGGAAGAGCTCTTGAGTGATAAGGCCGCCAGTTACCACGAAGTTTTCTTTTTTATTATGTTTAGATTGTTATGTATTTGTAACAAAGTGTAAAAATAAAAATAAATAAATAATTAATAATATAATTTAAAATATACTATTAAGGCGGGAATATAGTAATGTTATTATGTTGTATTGCAGTGGATCCGCCAAGTACGGGTCGCTGTCGTTCGTACGCAACATCGCCAGCCCCGAGTTGCGCCTGCGCGCCGCGCCCGTTCACTCCGCACACGCAGCGCACTCAGCGCGCTACTGGTCCGTGCAGCGACCGACATGGAGGTACCTATAGTTACCCGCATCTATGCATGTATTATAAACATACACCTACACTTTCCGTCCTTTATTTAACTATAATATTAATAATTATAAATTTCAGAACATTTATACATAGCGCCATCTAGTACCAAGCTAAGCAGAAGCTTGTGTTGTGGAACTAGATAAGGGAATATCTTACCTATACACACTTTTCTTTTGTAAATACATACATAAAATACACAGCAACACCCAGACCCCAGAAAAATACAAATGTACATTAAAAACATATTTTTCCGGTGTGGGGATCGAACCCGACGACCCTTCGCGCAGAAAGCAGTTGCGCTACAGTGGAAGTACAACTGTTTTGGCGCAGTGGTGCCAAGCGATCGTCATTCTTGGATTGCCTGTAAGAAATCACTTCAAGTGATAAGGCCACACTTATATTGAATTGGTGTTTAGTATTATGGATATTTTGTGTAAAAAAATAAAATAAATAAATCAACCTTCTCGAATCACTCACACTCACACACATTAAATCATACAAATAACAAAGGGACAGATAGAACCAGCAACTTAGTTTTATACTATGTAATGATAGATATAAATTGTCAATAGCATATTTGATTAATATTACAGCAAATTTATTTAAATTTAATTAAATAGGTAGCCCATCATTTGCCAATTAAATAAAACTTACATCTGCTTAGTAGCAATCATACAGTATTTTTTTCATTGGCTTTTCTTTCAAGCAAACTGATGGCTCAGCTCTGATTTCTTATTTTTCCCCCCATGACCAAACTATTTGTTTTATGTATACATAGTTATGTTTACATGAAATTGTTAAGTACAGAAATTGTATTTACTTTACTGTCATATGTATAGTATATTTTCTTCCACAGATTGCATCCAACACCCGCAGTACCAGACACTATAAAAGAGGAGCAGTGTTGTGAATAGTAAAAGGTGATAAATAAAATGTGTATTTTTATGCTCCAAAATTTTCTTTTCATTTTAAATAGATTAATTAAGCTTTATCAACTAGATATGTTTTACAATTCAGTGATATTTTAAGTACTTTTCACTTTCTATGTTTTCATTGAATTATGGACACTAAAATAATCAATGCTGGACATGCAAATGGACTTTTACGAGAAAGTGGAGGATTTCCATAAAGAGCTCAACAAGGTAACTGTTGTAGCTCCTTCAGGACCATCTTCAAAGCTTGCCAGTGAATTTGAGTTTCCATTCTTTTGTGACGTCTTGTTTACAAATAATGCAGTCTCATATTAATGTATTATCAAGCCTTTATGAGGAGAAAGAGACAAGATCATGATGGAAGATTTTGTTGGTTCACAGTGTCCCGGAAGAAAATGAGATTATATTACCACCTTCACTAAAATAATTTCTGATATCTTCAAGATTTTTCTTGACAACAAAGATACAATAAATCGTTGTCATAGGTCATATCTTTCTGCAGATAAACCAAGTCCCATACTTAATAGCTACCTTGATGCTCATGTTGGAGCCAATGTTTGATTGTCTAAAGCCCAACTTAAGGGTTCTGTATATACCACCTCAGAGTTCCTAAAAAAACCTAGACATACCTCCATGGCAGCTAAGAAACTCTTCGGGTTGGACAATTGCTGGAAAAGAGATTGCTGTATCATTTTTGTTGATAACAACTCCAAGAGATACAGGATTATCAGCATGAATGATCTCAACTCTTTTCCTTCCTCTAGTGCTGGGATTCCAACTTCCAGTTCAAGGAACTGTAGCTGCTGATAAGGATATAAACTTATAAAGACAAAATTGTCAATGTCGTTGTCGCCTGTTCTTATTTCAATGTCACAATATATTTGACAGATTCTACAAAATTCATCTATGATACACGGTGTTTGGTTTTTAAAAGCTTTTATGCAATGTATCTTTGTTTTTCAATTACAGCAGAAAAGTGTTATTTGGCATAATGCCGTACGCTGAATGTTCCAATCACAGCAACGCATCGCACAATCGAGCAATAAAAAAAGTAATGCTTTGCGCGAAAGATCAATATGGCAAAAAATTAACAAGTGTTTTTTCTTTAAGTGGACTGATCGAAAAACGAAATGTTTTATTTATATTTCAAAGTTTGTTCAACCTCTGTTGAAAATATTTACCCTAGTTTTTCATAAACAGAGCATACTGCAGCTCAGTGGCGCACATTGTTGAATTATGCTGAAGCTTGTTTTATTAGTTTTCAAATCCACCAATAGAGTGCGCTAAGCTCAATGTTGAAACAGTATGTAATAAACAATAACATAACCTCAATCCTAATTTATGTGTAATAAATATAAAAGTAGTTGAAAACTATTCTCAGTAATTTTGTTTTTCAGTAACATTTTTTTAGTAATTTATTGAAATGAGTTCTAAAATATTAATTAATAAACTTTTTATTGAATCAATTTACCCAGATGATAGTGATGATGATTTATCGAGTAATTTAAGTTCAAGTTTAAATGAACATTATATTATA
>JADANM010006310.1:6296098-6306384 GCA_026213755.1 Eurema hecabe | reverse complement strand
CCGTGGCCCTTCCCCGAGGACCATGGGTATCCTATGAGGATTTTCCCACTTAAAAAAAAAAAGGATGAAACCCATTAGAAAAGCAGGGGAATATGGTCAAAATGAGAGGAAAAATAAATTACGGTCGATCCGACTTCGGGAAGTGGGAGGGGTTGAGCTTTTATTACCTGGGTATTATTCAAAGCATTATGGGTATAATATCTCTGATAGGATTATCTTGTAATTACTTAAGGAAATAAATTAGCTTATCGTCACAGGTCGTCGATCAAATATTATCTACATACGATTAATATTGTCTTTGACGCACCATTATTTGCGCGATTATTTGATGGTACTGGCGAATCTCGTTTACCTAGCTAGTGTCGTCCTATTTTTTTTATCCCACCAAAACATTTAATGTAAAAAAAATGCCGTCTCTCGAAGCAGCCTGTGAATATATGCATATATACCTAGTAAATATATATTCTTTTACTTATGATTGTTTTTCTATACGTTTACGGCTCTCTAAAAGGGCTGAACTGATTTTTACGAGACTTTTAGTTTCAGGCAGCCGATGCAATATGTGACTCCATACTTAGGCTACTTTTATCTTAGAAAATTATTTATTCAATAAAAAAATTAATATTAATAAAAAAGTAAGGAAGTAAAATTACTGCCCGCATGCCACTGTGCGATATTAATAAGTGAAATAAATGTGCGTCAAAATAAAATAACGCGTGTGTAAAACCGCGGGACCAAATTAGCTTAAATAAAAATGTTTCATATAGTAGCATATCGCCATCGACATATCATCAATCATTAGGGGTTATTTATAGGACGCCTGTCGGGGCCAGCAAGCGGAATTGCGTAAGCGATCCCCCGCCCCGACTCAAGGGCTAAGAGTGGCAGAGGGTTTTAGTGGGTATTCCTGGCCGTGCGTAAATGGCCAGGCGAGTCCCACATAACCCGTCGCACTTTACCGTCAGCCACGCGGCGGGTTATAATATCTTATATGAAGAACAGAACAGAGAACAAAGAATAGATATATACAAAGAACATTTACAAGACACCTCGCATATTTTAGTCGAGGATTCTTGCATAGGCAACCCTACAACCAACGTCTTCTCAAATTCAAAATGTCATCTCTACGCAACCGAAGATATCTTGCTGACTTGGTATTTCTAGACAAAATTTTAAATGGGTATATAAAATGTGCGAATACCACGAAACTTATTAATATTACCATTCCGCATACTTTTCCTATGCCAAGAATAATTATAATATTTTGTCCCAATAACGAAGACTAATTTAGGTTTGCAGGCTCCTCTCGTTCGAATACTTAGTGAATATAATAAACTTATCGGCACAATTTCAGGTCTGGATGTATTTGGTAGCAAGCTAGTCCACTTTAAAGGGCTATTTTGAATTATTTTATAAATTCTTCTTCAAACACTTCTTTGGAATAAATAGGTTCTTTATTTTAAATTTTTAAATCTTCAATTAATAAATAATAATATAAAGCCTTAAAAATATGTTTCCGGCCTAAATTATGTACAATATTTTTGTCATGCATAATAGATGAAAAATATTTTTTTCCATACTCCTGGTGTGGGTTTTTAAATTTGGGTTTAATTAAAATTATGCAAACGACTAAATGTAGTTGGAATTTTGAGTCACAAAATACCACGATATTTCATTAAAGCGGCGAATTCAACACCTATTAAAGTAACATAAATATTTTAAATATCAGATTTCTAATTATAACTGTGTTGGTAATTCTTGATGAACCTTAATTTGATTTTAACATTTAAGAATTATAATATCTTAGTATGTGTTATCACTTCACTTTTAATTTTTATATCTTGAATTATATAAACATAGATAAGACCAATTAAATATATTATATTAAAAGATATGTTATAAGCGCTCTATTTTGAAGACTCAAAAACATCCTAATTAGTATGTTTTGACTTCAGTCGGCGTCAGACATCGCGTCGAGTTACTTTTCCGCGAAAAAAACTAAAACTGCGATCTTTTGTGTTCAGAAAGTGCACACATTATGAAACGAAACTTAATAAAACAAATGCTCTCTGTATAGAACAAGTTGTTAATAATATATTTTATTAAAGCACTTATTCAGATAATCGGGTAACAGTTATACACTACAATAATAATAATATGTTCATATTATCTCCTAATTAAAACTTCTAAAATCAATATTTATCTATTAACTTTTAAGAATTTTTCTTCCCCAATTTGACCTCCCATTACTTTTAAACGGCTTAATCGATTTTCATCAAACATGTCTAAGAAAACTCGCCCGTAAAACACCTGTAATACAAAAAAAACTAAATTGAAATCGGTTCATTCGTTCGGGAGCTATGATGCCTAAGACAGACAGACAGACACGTCAAAATTATAACACGAGGGGTGTTTTTGCTTCGGGGGTTAATGATGACGACTGTCACTATATTAATTTGAATCCTTTTTGAAAGGTTGGTGAACCTCGTTATTTTAACTTTGTATATTTTATTGTATGGAGTGTGGTGACCTCTTCAGTCTTAGATGCTAAACTTATTAATTACTTAATTTTTTTTGAATATTCCTAGATATACGAGAATGGTTCAAATAAAAAAGGCAAAAAGTAAAAACTTGCAGCATAATTAATATGTTTTCCCATCTTGAGTTTATCTCATGTTGTAATTTAGCTAATCCGAGTTAAATAGTTACTTGCTTTTTAAAATTTACTAAATTCCTTGTATATAAGCATACATCGTGACAGACAGAATAAAGTTTCGTTGTTACTATGTAATGATACGTATTTATTATTAAAAGCATTATGGCGATAAATCTGATCGGAATATCTAATAATTACCTACTTATCGAATAAAATTAGCTTATCGTCACAGGTCGTTAATCAAATATTACTTATTTATAAGAGATATTTTTTGTATTTGACGCTCCATTATCTGCGCGATAATTTGATGGTACTGGCGAATATATACCTTATGTCTAGTTCTTGTATTGTTTTCATCCATACAAGTATTGATCTATATTATATGTATTAACTGCTCTGCACTTCATGCAAATATGAATATGCATATATTCCTAGTAGGTACTTTCAACTTTTGATTGTCTGTTCGTTGCGGCTATCTAAAGGGGCGGGACTGATTTTGAAGAGCCTTTTACCTTTATTTTATAAAAAAATAATTTTCCAATGTCGAAGTATTGCAGGCCGACTCCCGAAATTGATCCGCTTGCAGTACTGCGCAGTAATGCGCGCATGCCTCTATAACGTTATGATAAGTAAAATAAATGTTGCCGTGATTTAAAATTTAATTTTTGTTTTAGAAAATTATTTATTCAATAAAAAAATTAATATTAATAAATAAGTAAGGAAGTAAAATTACTGCCCGCATGCCACTGTGCGATATTAATAAGTAAAATAAATGTGCGTAAAAATAAAATAACGCGCGTGTAAAACCACATGATCAAATTAGCTTTAACAAAAATGTTTCCGGTAGTAGCATATCGCCATCGACATATTATCATCAATCATTAGGTTATTTTTAAAATTTGCGATTACTAGAATGCTAATTTATTTAATTACATAATTAAAAAAAAACAATATCTTATCTATACTAGACTTGAACGTGATAATATTATGATCAATGCAGGAAACATTCATATCAGAGTTATACCTATACTCTGTATATTACCATATCGCCATCGACATATCATCAATCATTAGGTTATTTTTAAAATTTGCGATTACTAGAATGCTAATTTATTTAATTAGATGATTTGAAAAAAACAATGTTTTATCTATACTAGACTTTAACGTGATATGATCAATGCAGGAAGCATTAATATCAGAGTTATGTATCGTAAAGATCCGTGAACGAATATCGTTAGTCTTTTTTACATTTATCCACGGAAAAAATGGCGGTAACATACGGACGGACAGACGGACAGACAAACAAGAAGAATCCATAAGGTTTGCGTTTTTTGCCATATGGCTACGGAACCCTAAAAATGAAGCATCCGAGAATTAACGTGAAGTTAAGTGATTATTTTGGGAGCTTTAAAGCGTCTGATCAGCAATACGGCCGACGGAAAGTGTCTGCCAGTATTGGCGACTTATTTATGAGAGTATTGCCTACAAAAAATGTGAATCAGCCATTAGAATTCCTGTGCGATAAATAATTTTTTTGTGTACCTTCATTACTTGATACCTGAAAATTCGCTGTCTGAGCAAGCTAGCAGGTAGGCATACGTTCTTAGTACATACTAACACTACTCAATCGTCCACATTTCGTTCACTAGATAAAATTATTTTTAACAAAAAAAAACCGACTTCAAACTAAAAAGCAAAAAATTAATTTGCTTTCCACAAAGTAATACGCATTTTCATTTAGTATATAGAAATGATTTAATAGTTATTTTATAATTTTGAAGTCGGTACCAAGTAAATGCTACAACAATCTATACAGTATCGATTTAACCAAACTAACAGTTCTAAATTATATAACTAGCTCAATTATAGCCCAACTCCAGGCAGGGGTGCACTACACCCACGCTCCCCAATTTATGTCATCGGATGTTTAGACTCATTAGCCCATTGTAAACACAGACAGGGTATATAAATAAACTAAATTAAAACTCCATAATAGTTTATAAACATTTAATAGCAATACAAACTACAAATAAGTTCTACATCAACAATATAACAGAGTATTATATTACATCTAGCGGTAGACAGTATCATAACAATTCGATACAATAACTTTGTCCTGTATGCATAACGTGCGCCTTACAAATGGCACTTGAGTAAAATCTTTATCGATTTATTTCATGTTAAATTTTATACATAAAACTTACTTAGAACCGTTAAAAATTTGGATTTGATACGGAGAATTCATTATACCTAAAATTAACTTCATTTTCTCTTGTTTTTTATATGACACATTAAACGCTTAAATAATTTAAATAGTCAAAATATTAAAATAAATGTTATTAAACAACGGAAAGTGTACAAAACTGCAATGGAAGAGTGTTCGTTTGACATCGAATCAGTCTTTATTCATAGTTTAACATTCGCTGAATTTTCAATTACTATTTATATTGTATAGTAAAGAAAATTATAAATGATACTTCAATTACCTTTTGAACCGTTTAAAAGAATATTTTTATTAAACTGGTATTAATATTTAAAATAGGCATATCTTTATATAGGCCTCTTGCTTCATACAAAAACATTGATTTGTTTTAATTTAAATTTTTTCATCACAAGTAAAACACAAAAAAAAAACAATTACACTGTGTTATAACTAGGAAAATTTTGTAATAAACTTAATATATAATAATTGAGATTCGATTTTTTTAAAGAGTCGATGTAAATGCGATATTTGGAATGATCAATTTGAACTATAGGAATGCACACATTGTTCACGATATAATGGTATCAAACGATTTTCCGCTAATCTCAGTTCTAACTAAAACATAATATGTAAAAAACTAATTACAATATGAATAAGATAATAATTGATATATAATCTTGTTAGAAATATTACTTCAATATCCTTTATTTATCACAGAATATTCTTAAATTTATATAGATGTGGCTGTTGTATTCAAACTTAAATAAAATGGAAACTTTAAAAACAATTGGGGTCCTCATTATAATTATTAATAGATAATTTGAAAACGATTCCCGTTTACATTAATGAGACATGCATGTTGTTAATTTAAACTGGAATATATAAAACCATACAGAAGATACATAAACCATAAGAATACATATATTCAAACAATATTACCCCTCATAAAAATATTTACAAAAATATAATTTATAACCTACAAATTAATAATACACTACTTATTAAATTCATTTTATGTAGTTTAAGAAAACTTAAAGTCTTTAACCAACAGGAAATTTACAAAATTTTAAATTTCCACAAATTTCTTTGGTTATTAATAAATCACATTAAACTTGATTAACAACGAAAGCTAGGCAATAATGGCATTTAAAATCAATATAACATTTAAAGCCTCAAATTTAGAGATCGCTAAAAGCACACCAAACAATGCCAAATATAATGGTGCCATTTTTTTATATTAAAAACATGATTATTTCTTATTATGATAATTTAACATTATTATATGTATATTAGACTGTCTATCGATTACATTGAAAGACGAAAAATCTAGAAACAAACCGTTAATCATGTTCAAACCTTTATGTAAATATAAGCCAGCGTTACATCAAATATTTGCACCAATATTATAATATTCTTCACTGTTGACACTTTTTGATAACTTTTGACCAATTAGATCTAATTAGAGTATTTAAAGACTTGTTTGAAGGGTTTTATATAATCAACTGCCAACTGCCAACAATCCAAGTTATGTTAGTCCACAATTCTTCCGGTGTAAGTAGTTATCATATACAGAAGTCATTACAAAGTTCGACCTGTAATCTCAGTAACTAACGAGTTCAGACAAATCCTTTAACATACATTGGCGTTAAGATTCTGCAAATGTTGGTCACACGTGGCCAATGTTGGGCAAACATTTCGTGTCACTATCCTTTTGCCACGTCCAACATTGGTCAATTCTCACACCACCAGCGCTGAAGTCGACGCAATTGTTTCTCTAAACGTCATTCACTCGATTGTTCACCTGAAAAAGGCATGAAAACTTATATCATAGTACATACTAGTTTTCAAATGACAAGCCAAAATTTTCCTTTCCTTATAAATATTAAATAAAAGGAAAATTACACCTTCGGTGCTCTTTTTTATCGAACGAAATGAAATCTCTAATGAGATGTCACTATCTGACGCCCGTGTGTCGTCCTTTCTGTGTGAGGATGATAACAGTAAAGTGATGCGCATTTAGAATATATGCGAATGGCGAGTGGCATATATGGCGAGTGGCATATATGGCATGTGGCGTATGGCATATGACGTGTGTGTTTCATATGGCATGTGGCATAATATGACATGTGGCATATGGCGTATGGCATGTGGCATGTGGCATGTGGCGTATGGCATACCGTCGTTGTTGTTGTGGCGCGCGCGCACGAGGCGCTCGGGGTGCGAGTGCGCGAGGTGCGTGTAGTCGCGGAACACCTCGTTGTACGTGTCGTCGTTGGACGACAGCTCGCCCTCGCGCATCTCCTCGTTCAGCTTCGTCAGACGCAACCTGCGACACACACATTTTATTATTTTAAATATAAAAATTGAACGCCAAATGTGTTGTCATGTTTTTAAATATAAAGCTAAAAAAAATAAATATAAAGGTAGTTTATCCACAAAAAGCCCCTAAATCGGCTTGCTTACCCTATGCCATGTAACTTAAAATGCTTTACTAATGTCGTGGTCTTTTTTGTACGTTTTTGAAGTTTGCCTTTGCTTTATTAGCGCTCCACTTGTAACGCTTAACTATCTAATATTTTTATAAATATATTATGTATGAATAATTAGAACTCACAAGGTAACTATATCAGCGTTGGCTTGTTCCACGGCTATGTCGAGCGGCGTCCGTCCTTTGTCATCTACTATAGACTGGTCAGCGCGGTATCGTAATAGCAAACATACCTATGGAAATAATTTTTATTAAAAAAATATATAATTCAAATAAACCTCTTCAAACTGTGGCCACAATAAATTAATCCACAAACATAACTTTAGTATAATATTAACCACGTAATTTTAGTAGTATATATGTCGCAGGCGGATTGTATAATCCGCTGTATTACATTACGGCTAGCCGTTTAACAAAACAGGGCCGTTTTGCAATGCGGCGGTTCAACGTTTAGCCGTATTGTCTTGCGTAGTTTTTGTATCATTATAAATTCTTATATTCTTATTATTTTTGTAACACTGTCATAGTTTTTGTATCATTATAAAAAGAACTTGATTACTCAGCTTTATTTTTATTAAATTAGGTTAGGGTAGGTTAGTTTTGTATCATTATAAAAAAAACTTGAATACTCAGCTTCATTTTTATTACCCGACTGCCAAAGAAGGAGGGTAATGTTTTTCGAGTGTATGTAAGTATGTATGTCTTTTCCTTTGTGACCTCCTGTAGCCTAAACGGCTTGATGGATTTTGATGTATGAGGTATCGTTAGATTTGTCTTGATTACGGGAGTGTCATAGGATACATTTTATCCTAAAAGTCCCACGGGATAAAGACATAATTACTCTTTTTTTAGTGTGCAGTCGGGTATTTTGTTTTTTTAATAATAATTACTTGTTAAAGATGAGTAAATAAGTTTTTTTTATAATGATAAATAACTAACCTAACCTAATATAATAAAAAACTAACATATGGCGACGAAGACATTTAGGCGGTTTTTTACTTATCCGCATTCAATACGGCTCGTTGAACCGCCGCTTTGCAAAACGGCCCTGTTTTGTAAAACGGTTAGCCGTAATGTAATACAGCGGATTATATAATCCGCCTGCGACATATATATAGTATATACATATATCGATTATAGGGAGTTGAGTGACATGTTTAAATTATTCAAATAGCTATCTAAATAATAAATTTAAATATATATAAGATTATGATCATTTTGCAGGGCTCAATCTGACCATATTTGAGGACAATTTCAAGTTATATCCACATACTTTTTTGCATTATCAATTTTGTAATTTGAATTTTTTTAAACAAAAACCTACCTGGCCAGTGTGACCAGCTTCTGTAGCGAGGTGTAGTGGCGTCATTCCGTGTTCGTCTTGTGAATTTATTTTACTACCATTCAGTAATAGGAACGAACACGCCATTACTGAACCCTGTTGAGAAAATTATGAATAAAATCGCTATATCGTATTGTTATATAAAATAGGTATTGCATATGTAATATTACAATATAAATATTTTACAGAAAGAAATATATAAATATTTTTCTCTTATCTGAATAAAAATATAATAAACTTAATTTTCAACTAGCCTAAACTAGTTTATCTAAACTAACTAGTTTAGCTTAGGCAAAAGGCGTGGGCGTGATGTGTGGTGTAGTCTTGGCGTGGAGTTGGTGTGAAGTGGGTGTGGTGTTGGCGTGGTGTTGGTGTAGTATATGTGTGAGATGAGTGAGGCGCGGTACTAACGCTGAGCACGGCGTGGTGCAGCGGGGAGCGCGCGGGGGGCGTGGCGGGCGCGGGGTCGGCACCGGCGGCGAGCGCGGCGCGCATCACGCGCACGTTGGGAGCTCGCGCCGCGCGGCACAGCACCGCCTCCGCCGACAGCGCGCACATCTCCTCCGCGCCTGCACGACACATCACGTCATTCATCATTATTGATCTTTCTATTAAATCAGTTTCAACACACTAATGCCGGAATACTGAAACGCAACTTAAATTTAAGTACAACTTAAACCGGTTCGATTTGACAGTCCGCCATTCAATTCTGTCAAAATTACGAGACTAAAGGCGTGCTCCAATTTAATTTGCGTATGAGTATTTGGCCGTAATCCTACTTACTGCTATATCCCGGTATTGTCCCGGGAACGGGAACAACGCGGGTAAAACATAGACATTTATAGACTAGACAGTCTATAACACAAAAATTAATCGCAAAAATGTGTTGGTAAGCGCATAGCTCGATTACAGCTTATCCAATTTACATAATTATTTTTTCAGAATAATCCTAGACGTACGACGATGGATTTTAAGCAAACAAATATTAGACGTAGACGAAGCCAGCATCTATAGTTACTTTTGAGTAAGAATGTATCTAACGTGTTTTATTTGTAATGTTATTCAGTTATGAAAATAAAAAATAAAAGAGATACCTAAATCGTCATCCTCCCCTTCAGTAGAATCATGATCTGATGGTAAGCTGAGGTCCACGGCACTTTCCGTAGCTAACTCTTTACCGATCAAAAGAACTGGGCTATCATCTGATTTTGTGGAACTTTCTGAAACTGAAATTAGCTTTATTAAAGCAATAAATTATATAATTTCATAACAATGGGCCATAACCGTTAAAGTTACAAATTATTAAAAACACAAATAAAAAGTGTATTTTTAAGCAACCAACTAGACGAAAATTTTAACGCATGAATCAACATACCACTAGAATTACTATTCACATCACTCTTCTCATCTTTTATAGTGTCTGGTACTGCGGGTGCTGGACGCAGTCTGCGGAAGAAAATATACTATACAAATAACATTAAACTGATTCAATACAATTTCAACATTTAAGAACTTAAAAATATGAACATTCCAATTTGTTATTTTACAAGTTACAAGCTTTTATTTAACTTGCAATGTATGTATGTATGTTTGTGTG
>JADANM010006310.1:6239221-6283911 GCA_026213755.1 Eurema hecabe | reverse complement strand
GAAAGAAATTGGATCCAAGTTCTCTGCAATGGTGGGATGGCAACACAACTTGCTATTTTATACATAATTGATGTTGGGTCTTCTGAGCGACCCATAGATTTTAATAGAGATTATAGAGCTTCATGGCTTTGTATGGGTGTACTTGGTAAGATTTTGTTTGAATGTATGAATGATTGGCATACAGATTCTTATTATAATAACTATTTTATTAATACTTTTGAAATATAATAATTATATTTTTAATACAAACAGAATTTATGAATGTAGTATGGTTATTATATAGTATTTATATAATAATTTTAGTTTTTTTATTAAATCAGGTGTTCTGGCATGTTGCAATGGTGACACATGGGCTTCCGAGCTTGGCACAGTTCTCTCTAAGTCAGATCCTTATTTAATAACTACATTTAAAAGAGTACCCAAAGGAACAAATGGAGGAATAAGTATAATTGGAACAATTTTAAGTACAGTTGGGGGATTGGTTGTAGGAATTACATATTATTTGTCTATATTATATTTTGCTGACAGGACATTATTGTACTATGCACCACCTCAGTGGCCAGTTATACTATATGGTGCTGTTGGTGGTTTTCTTGGGAGTCTCATAGATTCAATTATGGGAGCTACATTGCAGTACAGTGGTATGTATTTGTAATATGAAAAAATAAGCATAACAATCTCTGTACTTGCATTGTAAAATGTTATTAAAGTAATGTATTAAATTAACAAGCTTACAGCTTTTTCTTTATAAAAATTGGATTTATTTTCGATATATAGCTTTAAAAATGTTCTTGAAATCTTTTTTTTTTGTTTAAGGTATTGATAAGGAAGGCAAAATTGTATCTCATTCAGGCTCATCAGTAAAACATATCAGTGGAAGAAGTATTTTGGACAATAATAGTGTGAATCTCATGTCCACTGTCATTATGGGTCTACTTATACCCACTATAAGTAAAAATTTCTGGCCCTTGATGTAAAATTAAAATATTTCTCGATTCCATCCATCTAATAGCTACTTGATAATTTTATTAGTTGACATAGTAATTACTAATTAAACATTTAAAATACATAATTATAAGTTAGCATTTGTTATTTATGAACTTGTATTTTTACAAATACATGATTACGTTACTACACAGACTTTTAATGTTCCTGAAACTAACTCTAAAGACTTGATGAAATAACTTACTCATCATTACCGCTTTTACATTAAATATAAATACGTTCTTTCCTTATTGCACCCTAAGTGCATAGGAAATGCCGCGGGAGAAAGTTTTACAACGACATTAATGCTGCGCTGATTATTCATAAAACTTCCCAGTTTTGCGCTCGGTTCAAATTGGGCTAGTGGTTTCCCAACCACCAGCGCGATTTCTCAGGCAGCCCGTAGGAAGAAATCTGAAGGTAACGCTTTTGTCCCAGCCCTGATCAAAGGGTTTTTTCTCTACTTCCAAACTGACTGCTTAAAAAAAAAACTTGTTAGGGAAACTTAAAGATCATCATAAAGACATCTAACCGACCGACATAGAAGCCATATTGGCGGCCGTACGTCACTGTATTAAACTTCAGTCTTCTAGACTCCTAATAAGGTGTAAAACTAAAAGCGTAAATTATTCTTTTATACGTTTACATTCTATATAAATTATAAAGCTATATTTTATAAAATGGCAATATTATTGATCTGACAGTGACAAATGACATATTTTTAAATGACAGTTTTACAATTTGATTCCTTTGTTTACGATAGATTGAATGTTAGAAAAGTGTTATGTTGAGATGAGTCACAATAAATTAAATCAGTAAATAGTAATACCTAAGTGTTTTTAATAAATTAGTGAAAATATATCTCATACCCTGCATTATATTATCCATTGTACATTGTGGTCATTACATAGGAATGTGTTTAAAAAACTAAATAAACCATGTCATTACCAATAGACGAAAGTCCTATATTAAATGAGGACATTGAAAACGATGTAACCAGTAGTCGAGTTACTTTGGTTCCAAATGAGAGAGGTGAGTACAAACAATATTACTAACATATTTTACAATCTTAGGGTTGTGTTAAGTATGTCGCATTTATAACAGCTGAAAACAAATATTCCTTATGAAAAATCACTTTATAATCCTTTGTTATAGTTGAAGAAACGACAGGATGGATCAAGAGTCGTACAGTGTTAGGTATCATGGGATTTCTTGGCTTTGCCAATGTGTATGCAATGCGTGTCAACCTTTCGGTCGCAATTGTGACTATGATAAATTCAACGGTTCCTGTACCATCAAATGAGACTCTGGATGTTTGTCCAGCCACCCCAGCAAGTAACCACAGTACTCCTATTGTATGTACTATTTACTTGCTATTCCTTCTTAATTGCCTTTTGCATGAAAGTTTTTTTTTATATATATTTAGATTAGACTATCAAATGTAAAATGTATTTTTATCATTTAAGAGACCTGGAGACTTCAATTGGACTGCAGAACAACAAAGTATAATACTTGGATCATTCTTTTATGGATATGTTTTAACACAGGTAAATATAAGTAGTCAGTACACTACATCACTTAAGAAATTTAAAAAATTGTTTTCTTGCATATACTTAAATGAAGGTCAACAAGACAAGAATGTGAAAAGTGATTTTTCATTGTTTTAGATACCAGGTGGGCGCATAGCTGAAATATTTGGTGGTAAAATGGTTTATGGGGTTGGGGTCTTATTAACTGCAATTTTCACGATATTAAGCCCAATAGCAGCATTTGTCGATTATAAATTTTTCATTGTTGTGCGAGTATTGGAAGGGCTCGGAGAAGGTGTTACATATCCAGCAATGATGGCTATGTTGGCTAGGTGGATCCCACCTTTGGAGAGATCCAAATTTGCAGCTTATGTCTATGCAGGTATATTTTTAATTTTGAAATGTCATTGTACATTAACTTATTTAAGTATTATGTAATTATTTAAGTTTTATCATGTCTATTGAATTCTAAGATTGTATATGTATAAAAGATTTTAATGAATCCTCAGTAATATCATGCAAATGTTTGTTTTGGTGTTTTTTACAACAAACTTTTTGTACTGAGTGCATTTGGCAAAAAATTGTGCAGCTAGATTAGATCCTGAATTCACACAATAAGTCTTTTTATCGCAGTACCATACCACACTAGAAAGGAAACAATGAATTTAAAACAGTGTAGTTCTGCTACAATATACCATACACATCACATGTTTGTCAAAATTTATCAATTCAAGGACTTAGTTAAATAATTAATTCAAATTATATAGGATTAATATTTTAAAACAACAGTATTATGAAATTAAAACAAGATAAAGTAAAAAAACTAAAACCCAACTACGACAAAAAACGACACTGAAAAAGTATAAAAGTACCCCATGAATACAGGTAAAGTCACAAGCAAATTCTAGTAATATATATATATTCGAAATGTACAAGTGAAGCGCTTTAAAATGATACCAAACACGGCATATCTAGCTTAACTTTATTTTTTTACTCTGTATATTTTGTCCGCTAGAGGGCGCCACATTGAATTTGGTGAAAATCTATATAGCCTATAACCAGCGGACAATTAAGACGCTTCTAATGATGTGTCATTTGTCGAATTCTGATTAGTGGTTTAGAAGTTACGAGGGAACAGATGAACATACATACATACATACATACATACATACATAGCCTGTCAAAATCATAACCCTCCTTTGGCTTTGCCGTAGTCGGGTAATTAATAAATCATAATAAGTATTGTACCTTATCTATTACTTAGTATGATACTAGGACAATAATTTATTGTTCAAGGTTACTAGTAGCATGCAATTTATCTGAGAATAGTGGTCGATGACTTGTGTAGTTTCACTATTTTAAGTCAATTATGACACCATTCCCACTATTGTCTAAAGAGATTTACGATGTAAATTTTAAAGACAAGTTTTTTTAGTAAAGCTTTTAAATGAAAAATTGTTTAAGAAAATTTTAATTTCATTTTTAAATACATCTTATTTAAATTTGTATTTATAACGCTTTAAGGCAACAGAAACTTTATATAAATCAAAATTGAAATTACAAGGGAATTCCTAATTCCATATTAAAACCAAATTAAAATTCCATAGACTTTAAAGTTTATTTGGTACACCTAAGTTCAGAGATAAGATTCTAAATATAAACATGGTTGTAACATGTAATGGTTATGTTTAGAAAAATTATGGTCCAACTTATTTGTGTATTAAAAATATAAATTGCCTTTCAGGATCAAACATAGGCACAGTTATATCATTACCAATATCAGGATGGCTGTGTACATTAGAATTTGCTGGTGGATGGCCACTTTGCTTCTATTTATTTGGTGGCCTCGGTGTCATCTGGTTTATCGCTTGGATGTTTTTAATCTATGATACACCTCAAAAACATCCTAGGATATGTCCAAAAGAGGTTGAATATATTACTCAAACTATTGGGACACAGGTAATATAATAAATTTTACCATACCATAATTATTTGTGTATGAAGATAATATTTATTTAACATAAATGTTAGTGAGTCATCAAACAGATGTTGAAGGAAATGACAATATGCCACAATGTGCTATAGTACAATTAATTCAATATACATAGTTATATAGGTCACAGTTGAATTAATATTTTACGTATTTTGATTTTATTTATTAGGATTGTTAAAGATAAGATTAAATTACATTGGATAAAAGAATATTATTTAAAACTTAACATGCGTAGAAAGAAATGTTTTTTTTAATATAATATAGAATATATGATACTCAATTTGACTATCTACTTTTAGGAAGACAAACCATCAATGTCAATACCGTGGTTCAAATTCTTGACTTGCCTACCTCTATGGGCTATACTGATTGCTCAGTGCGGCCAATCATGGCTGTTCTACACACAGCTCACAGAACTACCAACTTATATGAACAATATACTGCATTTTGACATTATATCAGTAAGTATATTATCTAAATATATTTGTGTTTTTTTATGTTATTATTTAAGTCCTGACACTTATTTTTTTATAATAAATATTCACTTGCTCCTTCAAAAAGTAAATCTATAGGTTTACATATAAACTGCTGTGCGATCCACACAGAGCACCTTAAAACTATTACATATTATGAAAATTATATAGTTTTTTCAATCTTTATAAAATATGTATTTTTCAGAACTCTGGACTCTCTGCCCTTCCATATTTGACTGCATGGATAGCGGGCATCATTATCTGTACATTTGCTGACTGGCTACTGGCCAAAGGCTGGATCACTCGACTCACCAGTATGAAACTGTGGAACACTGTCGGTAAGAAGGAAAATATGAACATGTTTCAAAAGATTATCACCTAACACAAATATTTACAAAACAATTGTTTATACAGTGTCAATAGTTCGGCTAACCAGATAATGTACTTCAGATAGTTATATAGAACAAAATACATTTTTAATCAACATTGTTCACTCATACATATAATCATTACATAGATTAAAGCAGTTGCTTTCTTCTCTCTGTCCCTATGTATACATTTTTAATTTTCATGCGTTTTTTTTTTAATATATGCGTCGGGGGTGGTTGCTAGTTATTTATAAATATATTTCAGCGGCGTTCGTCCCCGCGTTCGGTTTGCTGGGCATCGCGTGGGCGGGCTGCGATCGGATCGCTGTCATGCTGCTACTCAGCATCACGTCCGCGTTCGGCGGCGCTGTCTACGCTGGTCAGTAAACACTGCTTATTATAATTGTGACGTCATTGTTATTGTTTTTGTTTGTTGAGAAGAGGGGTACTTTTTACTCTTTAGTGCTAATGTCGCCAGTTACAATGTTTTGAAGTATAGTATTGAAGTGTAACAATTCCCTAGTGTTAAATTAATGAAATTAATAATTAATTACTCTATATGCGTAATGTGTTCCACCGAAGGTATGTAATTTTATGCCGTTAATATGCGATGTAAGTTTTAAAGTTAATTGGCCATATTTACAGCTATTTTTTGCTGCATTTGAAAATATGGCGTATTTAATTTTCATTTTAGGTTCGAATCTTCTTAATCTAAAATAAGTAAAATACAAAAAGGATAAAGAGGAGGACAATTTGTAACACGTTTTGTATTTCTGGCTAATTTCTCAAAATATATCCAGTCACTTAGATATTACTCCAATTCCGCTTAGTAAATATAATTTATTTTATTTTGACCAGGTAACCAAATGAACCACATAGACCTGTCGCCGCAGTTCGCGGGCACGATGTACGGCATCACGAACGCCGCTAGCAACATATGCGGCTTTATGGCGCCTTACGTTATTGGACAGATTATTAGCTCGGAACAGGTGAATTATTTATCTACCATATAATTTTAGATTAGGAAGTCAGAGAATATAAAATTACACGGTTATTTAAGTGTGTTTGATTAATTAGTATGGCAATATTAATCGTCATAGATAATGCTTTATAACCATAAACGTCAATGTTAATTTATGCCGAATGTCATGAGTTGTAAACTGTGAACTGTCAGTAGTGCGTCCGGGAGCGGCGCCTGTGCGAGTTGTGCGCACTGATTCTAAGCAATATAACATGGAATATTGATAATTAACTTAATCTTAATGATTCTCTAACATATATATTTGTTAGTTCGTGTTTTTAAAGGTCCTAAAACTATTAGACTGATTTCAATATTTTTTTATATATAAATCTATTCCAGGAGGAAAGTACCAAAGCTACCATTTATATGTAGTGCAGGGCTCAAGTAATAAATAATAGTTCCTTGAATTCTTATGAAAATATCAGGTTTATTTTTGCAATTTTAAGGATTTTACCATATTTGAAGGTACTAGTGGTGATAAAGTAACGCCATTTATAATTCTAGTCCAAAATAGCCCAGCAATAAAGAATTTTTATTTTTTTAATTTTATGTAAACAGAGTTTAAGCTTACGATTACGATTTTTAACTATTTGTATTGTTGTCTGTAGTAAAAAAATCAAATTGGAATTTGAAGTATTTAAAATAATTATAATTATTATATTTACAGCAAACATTAGGCCAATGGCGAGAGGTGTTCTACTTAGCAGCAGCTATCGATCTCGGCGCCAATCTGTTTTATTTGTTCTTCGCGAGCACGGAGGAACAGGTATTTTTTTTATAATTTTATCATACACAAGCTATATTTAAAACCACATTACTTGTTGTTTTAGTAGAGTACCTATATAAATACAAGCATTGTCTGTTTGTTTGGATTTAGTATATCCAATATCCATTGAAAAAACAGGGTATTTTAAGGCGGAATTCTGCGTAGGTATCCATTGCTAGTCAGGAAACACGAATAACTACTAAGTATAAATCAAAGTCGATTACTCTGTCCCTATATCATTAAGTAAATTTAAAATTTTAAAATTACGCATTCTATTCTCATGTCGTTTTTCTTCAGTAGATAGAGTGATTCAATAGTAAGTTTTCTTATATGCATAATATATGCGAGTTAAGCCGGGGCGGGTCGCTACTTTTCAGACTTTTTTCTAAATTTTGTACATCTTGTATATTATGTTTAAACCTTACTATTAAATATATTAACAAAAGAATTGTTTCAGGACTGGTCTCGGCCAGATAGCGACGATATGACGGCGTCAGCTCCCGTTGAAAGTATATTGTTCCCGGAATCGTAGGGCACGGTACTCGCGTCCGCACTCGATACGGCCGTGTAACCCGCTGCGGTGTTGCCAGCTATTGTATGACGATTTCCACAGATTTTATATTTTTTTCTCTACAAATAAACTTAAGTATACATAAAATCAAAACTAAAAACATTAAAAATGTAATCTATATATATTCCCAGTTGAAAATACTTATATATTTCTATAGAATTAAGAAAATTAGAGTTCTGTGCGTTTTGGTGTACATGGAGGGAATTTCAATCGATTCTGTTTGAAATAACCTATTTAAACATTATTACATACATGATAGTAGTCTGATAGCGAGATTTTTTGGGCCCGTGAACATTGATCAAGAATCTGGATGAAGTGATAAAAATGAAATAAAATGACCTACAACTATAACGCGGTAAAGTCGATTCTATTCTGTTCAGAGTGTTGATCAATGTTGATCAGTTAGAAAATATAATGTTAGGAATCTAAGAATAGAATCTGATGCCATTCCCTTCAAGGATTGTATTAAAATAATTAAAACCCTGTGTATAAAGTTGTAGTCATACAAAAGCTGGTATGGCATTGATAGATATGATTATTAATTTTATCAGAAATTTGAGTGTAGACATGTTTAAAATCAGATATATCTAGATATTATAGAGCATATAATGACACCAACTATGAAACGATGTCAATAAGCAGTTAACTAATTTAATTAATAATAACCTTATTCAATTAATTTTATATTCAAGTAAAATGAGAAATTTTGTTAAAGAACTGGCAATATTTATGATCTGCGAAATATACTCAGCTTATGTATTTTATTACAATGTATTGTAAAGGTATATTGATGAATGGTTTGTAAATGCTAAAAAATATGTTTATACACATGAAATAAAAGTCCAATTAACAGGTCAAATGATCGTTATCTTGTAAAAACTTAGTTTTTTTGCTTTAAAAAAGATCAGTAATGGATTATTGGTCTGAATAAGGATGGGAGAGAGAGATACTAAGAATTATATTACGCAATTAAATCTGTCTAAATTTCTATCTATATTAGCAGGTGCTATTGTATAAATTTTAAGGAAAGGACGAAGTATTGAAAATAAGAACAATTCTTAAAAATTCAAAAAAAATGCAAACAAACGCATGCACTCAAACGCATATGAAATTTAAGCACGTCTCTAAATTGAAATGTTACTGTCTTTTTATTGCAAACTGTTAAAATAACTTCAAAAAACTTGAGATGTACCGTACCTAATATCATTTGAATTCGAGTGTTACGACAAAGAGAGAAGAATAAAAGTTGCTTTTTGTGGACACGTTTAAATTTTGTTCCAAATTACTAAAAAGCATTGTTTTATACTTTCATATTACGGATATTATAACTTTTATAAGTGTATACATAACTCAAATAAGCTAAACGAGGTGCTTGAAAACAATAATAGCATGTGACGTCACAGCCAAAGATTTTCTTCGCATATGTAAGATTTGAAATTGAATTTTAGAAAACTTTTAAAGTTTACTGTATTAGGAAGATTTGAGACTGTGATCTTAATGTATTGTAATCGTGAGAAAGTTTAAAAAAAATAAAATACGATAGACTTAAAATTTCGTAACTGTATTTTAAAAGTTTTACTCAAAATGTTTTTAAATCTTCTAGAATCGAAACATTTAATTTTTTCTACGATGATATAAATATACGTAACACACAGATTTATTATAAAAAGTAGAATGAAGAGCGCTGTTCGATGTTAAAAGTGTATATTTATAATGTTATGAATTTAATGGTAAATTGTAAAATTATGTGATACGTCAGTCGTATAGACGTTTTAATAAATGATTACCATAGACAAAAATGGATCGATATTCACTTTTAGTACTTTGATAACTTTTAGAAATAATTGGACCTTTTTATTATATCATTGTTTTACTCAAATGTGGCCAAACAATGTCAATGAAGATATAAACTATGGAGTATAATGTATTCATACCAATGCATGACTTCTTTTTTCTACAGAAAAATGGATGAAAATATAATTAAAATAAAACCGTTTTGAAATAAATATAATCTGCATACATTTGAGGTAATGGTATATCGTTAATGAAATTGCGCGGAACATGTTGAATGAAGCTTTTAAACAACTGTCTCGCTCATCACCTATCCATTAAATTTATTTATATGAAATCCACTTCTTACATAGCTGATTTGTTAAATATTCTATATTTCATTGGCTGCTGGATTTATAATCTTTTAAACATGACTCGATAATGCTATGTGATATTAGATAATATAAAATTTAATTAATCGCGAATTTATCTTCATCAATCAATTTTAGATGAGATTTTTGTGATGAAATGAAACTATAAAAAATTCTAATGCCTTGTGGTTTTTTTAGATATTATTTTGATAATGAAAATTAAATTGAGTTTTTATATAATTCTGCTGTTCTTTCTTATTAGATAATAATTAATTTGCACTTTAATAACTTGGTACAAATATTTATGATTTGCAACGCTGGCTGTTATAACTTATAACATTAACCTAAGGGTAACTAACTTAAGGCTATTTAAATTAGCTTTTATTTAATTGATTAAATGTTTGTGTCGAAGCAATACTTATTATTTAAATAAACAAATATTTCATTCAAACGTAAAACATGTTACGGAAGGATACAATGAGGTCTTTTATATTTTCAATGGAAATATAAACATTAAATTAAAGCAATAAAGTTTTTTTGTAGTTTAGCCGGATTTAGTTATGAATGGTTGAAATTGCTCAAAATTAATATTTGATCAAAACATTCAAATAAAAATATATAACGACACAGATCTTATAGTTTAGTAGATAAATGCGGTTTAAAGAAACCGTTAGCTAATCTGTTATTACCTAATCATTCCAATAAATTATTATAGATAGAATAATTTTTATCTGCGATGGTTCTTAAATCATAAATATTTTCTTTTGATTTGAGTCCTTCGCGGCGCGCGCCCTTTTGACGCGCACGTTTCAAACTAATTATTGTTGATGGTTGTTGAAACCAAGGTTTTAACGAAATTAAAAGTAAATAAAGTGGGCAATAATTAAGCGTGGGGTGCAGCCTTTATCTTTTAATTCTTTTTAAAGGGTTTTGATAGTAAGATAGTATGCAAATCTTATATTTTCATTAGCTATACTTTTATTTAAACGCCAAGCCAATATGTTTACCAGTAATTGATCTAAATGTCCTAAAGCGCCAAAAATGTAGATCCTAAACCATTTTGAATCTCTTTGATTTTTTTTATATAACAATGAGTTTCTAATTTCTATTTCCTAATACATATGTTACTTAATAAGATGATATACACTGTATACTTTAGGTATTAATTAATTATCAAATATATTAAGATACATCCATTTAATATGTAATAGATATATGTATTATATAGATATTATAAATGAATGTATTTTTGTAGATGGTTCGATAATAAATTTCGATAAAACGATTATGCATTTTTATTTTGGTCGGACTGCATTTTGATGGCAAAATGTGTCGATGCGAGATGATACGTTAGTTTTTGTGAAGGAATTTTCTCGCTTCGGAGCGATGAAATTATAGCCTGCGTGATATTGAAATAGGGGTTCGGACGAATTCTGTGGCAATCTTTACACTATCAGCGACGCTGACGCCGACGGTGATTATCGCAAAAAACTAATGTTTGTTTTCGCCTCGAGTTAATATTTCGTATGGCTGTAACATTTATCACGTTACCAGATTGGATGGTGTATAATTACGGCAGTTTGTGATTTCAGAGATTTAACGAGCGCAGGTGCGACATTTGATGTTACGATAATTTAGGTTTTAAGTTGCTGGTTATTATAAAAAGATTGTCTCGGAGGTAATTTATGCTTGAGTGAGAATTTAATTTTTTGTATTTACAACTATATATCTAATGAAAAAGCTTTTATATCATCATACCTTACGAAACCTTAAACATAAAAAGGTAAACCTACCTTTAAGAAGGTTTATCTTTTATTTGAGTAAAACTAAGCTTTTGTTATAATGTCAATATGTACGGTCAACTGCAAAAGTATGTTAACACATTAAACCATCTTACACAAAAATAAGTTATAGTTTAAAAAAACTAAAAAACCACGCTTTTATAGCTAATCGAACTAAAAAGTAGAAAATTTGATATTGGGAAACTGTTATTAAATTATTGCATTGTCATCGGCCCTTAATACGTGTGCAAAGTTTCAAATTAATCGAACTTCTGGAAATCGGTCAAATTTATGCTCAAAAAGATTCCATTACATAGATACAACCCAAGCTAATATAAAGCGTGGTAATGATTTGTAATTCAATGTGGATACAAGAGAAAAATCGTAGTAATTTAAATATACAGGTAGGTACCATTCAACATTTTAAGTTTTAATTTTGTTCATGTTACGTCAAAATATGTGTAATTATGTAGTCGATTGTACACTAATCCGTTACAGGGTAAACACTAATATTTACCAATGGTTGACAAACTTTATAGCTTACAATCACGAAATATCACAATTATGACATGTTGGTAGAATTTAGTTGGTTACTCGGAAAAAGTATGAACACTTTCATAAAGCAATTAAAACTTAAAATTAGAAAACGAGTAACATTATAATATCTAAATATATGGGGTCCTAATTTTTGTTCCTTTTTACACAACTTTCTACAAACATTAAAATGTTTCAAAATAGACTGTTTAAGAATCGCAAACCTTTCTCTTGAGTCGTAAAGTTAGTGAATAAAACGTTTTCAACAAAGAAATGCAATGAACCCTTGCAGTAACCGTTAAAGTGATTTCGCCGACTCGACGCGTGTTTGCTAAATATTTTGGCGGGTATTGTCCTTTACACACTTTTTCTTACATTTTCAACCCGTCAATTTCTCTTTATTCAAAAAACCAAATAATTACGAAGGTCTCGGCTGAATTTACGAGCCGCCAAAGGCTACTAAGTACAAACAAAGCTTAACGATCGGCTCATTTATGACTATGTTTAACATTTAACAATATTTTTTCACAAATGCCCGTTACGAACAAACTTTGTAGCTATTGTTTTGAATGGTTGCGTCATAAAAATTAACGGTAATAGTTTGGTTATGAAATTTAATGCCTGTTTTGTCTAGGTAGGAATAGTTTTGTTTAAATTAAGCAGAATTTTTGTACACAAGTATAGGTGCACATGCAAGTATAGGTATAAGGTAGTTGCACTTAAATATGTATAAACTTTCAAAATGTCTCAATCGGATCATGTTTAATTAAGATTTCATTTAAGTAAAAGAATACATATAAGTATATACGTTATTACTTCATAATAAGGTAGGAGTATAGAAAAATCCGATTCATAGAGTTGTTTTTAGACTAGGTTTCCGAAGCGGATTGTAGTTCTAGTTTTTACACTTTAAATGATGTTTTTATTATCTATTACATTACCACTGTCGTAACTCGTATTCCACTCGACCAAGTAACATTTTTATATTATTGAAAACACTTTGGCAATCGCTTTTTATGTCTATGATTTTCTTAATTTTCTTTTCACCATTTACCTCGTTAGGTAAGTAGCTATTACGACGTTCACTGACATTTTTTCGGTAAAAATAATCGAGTGAAGTTATGTTACGGTAATATCTAATAATATGAATACGTCGAAATTTTCTTTAACAATTTTTACTAAGCATAAACACATACTTGCTAAGCACTTGATTTGTTACGGCTATCGATGGTTCCGAAATTTAAAAAAAAAAACAAAAATAAGTTTCTGTAAAACAGAAGTCTATAAATTATTTATCTATCGCGTTGTTATTCAAGCAAACGTATGTGGCCTGTCACCCGTGCGTGCCTAAAAATATTTATTGTCTTCTGCTAAGCTTTGAATCCTTTTCTTACGCCGTAGTCATTGTGGTTCAAGTTCCTAATGAGTACCGACACCGTGCTCAATTATTTTCACGAGTTACAATTCGTTTCGGACCGCTTCTCGCATTACCATTCGCCTCATTGATTATTTATTTATTCGTCACCAATTATTTACTGACCGCTGCGGTGTTTCGAGGAATTTGAAACCCTTTTGTTGTAGGACACAAGTTTTATTGCTACCGCTAGCCTTTTATTTTGGAAATGTGAAATGTTAGAACGCTCGCTGTGTGACGAAATATTGTGGAGACAATTAGTACCTACACCGCAGAGGTGGTGAAAGATGTCAACTTAAATTGAACAAAGGACGGATGTTTTGTTATTCGACGTATTAATTTATTTTGTAGCAATGTTAAATGTTTTAACTTGAAACCATAAATAAACTAACTTATCGGTGCTATGGGACATAAGTATTCATGATTTTTATACTTAGCTAAAAATTGTAGAAATAATATAAACGGAGCAGCATTACATACTAGCCACACCCGGTGGTTTCATCCCTTATTTTTCTCTTCTGTGACTGTACCGGAATAAAAAAGGCTATGTCTAATCCAATCTGTTTATCGGGATTAAACTTCCTAATTCCCCAAAATTCCCCTTCAAACTTTCGCCTGTAAATTTACTAAAAAGATAAAAAATTAAATATAAATTAGATTTTAGTTAAGTAAAAAATGGAAAATCAACATTCACCCAGATACCATTTAGGTTCAAATTATTTCGTTTATTTCTTGAGTTCACAACAAAAGCACCTAGGCCTTATTATTCCACCGGTAGTTTTCAAACCAAACTAGAGTATGCGGGCTATGGATTATCGCAAACAATTGTAACAAATTACTTAGAAAATAACAGTCGCAGCAGTGAAAGAACAAAGACTTTAAAAAGGAACCAATAAAATATGTTTGCTCCAGTTTTGGCCATAAAATATTTAAAAATAGATCAGATCTATTGTTTATTGGATACCTTTTGAATGGGAGCGATGGGCGGCTGCTTTGCAAGGTAAAAAATCTGGACCGTTAAATTGTTACTGTTATACATATTTACAAATAAAAATTAACGGCACCATGTTTTTCTGAGAATTTATTATCAATTGGGCAACTGTTCGGAGCACAGCTCAATAACATATCGAAACAAACAGATTTAAATACCTATTTTGCGATTTAGAAGAAGAGATTAGATTGCCTCATATTTTGTTAAATTTTTATTCAGTAACTTTAGATATGAAGGAATTACGGGAAACAGTATTATTATATGTACTTATAAGTTTAATTATTTATATAAGTATAGAATAGAAAAGCCTGAGGATTTGTTCGTGTATAAATATTTATTTATATGTAGGTACTATTACTATTACCTACTTGTTTTACACGTAGCACATAACACAAAAATATACAAAAAGAGAAATACCTAAAGAAACATACAGACCCCACATGTAAATTGTGGCCTTATTGCTGTAAGCCATTTCTACCGTTCTTGTATTCGTACCGTAGATATCTATTTATAGGAAAGGATGGTTATAGATACATAATTATTTTTATTTAGTTTAATGAAGCACGTCCTATATATGAGGTTCAACAATTTATGTATAAATATGATTACATAAGTATAATTTTTAGCATTACTGAAAAAATTAGCACATATACTTACTATTATAGTAAGTAGATATATGTGCTCGTTGTCTACGTGTCTCGTGGATAAATAAAAAATATTATACATACATTTTTAGGATAGAGGAGGAGGAATTAAGGAGACCTAAAGTTGGAGAGTTTACTTCGTAAATTGAAATCTGAATAATAAATAAAATGTTGAGTTTATTTATTTTCGATAAAGTTTACGAATTATTCAAATAGGCTATGTAGGCTATTAAATTATAATTACGTAAAAAATAGTATCGTTGATAAATCATATGTTAGAAACGTACACACAGAAATAGTTTATTTTGTTTGTACTTGAGTAATTCTTATATGTCTATTAATTATTTCCCCGACATCTGTAATTAATGAAGGAACATTGGATATTACCTATTTTTAATTGTTCTTAATACAAAGAGTAGAAATAGTTTATATTGTAGGATTTTTCAATAAACGCAATATTCCAACTCAGCTTGAGGTTTAGTTAATTTTATCCTAACACGAGTCATAAGTAGGCATGAAATGAAGGCCGAAGCGTGTTGGCCACTCGCGAGACACGCGTGAAGAGTTCGCGTGGAGAAGTCGCGTGCCCCGACGAACGTCTGTGGTAGAAGCCCACGAATGACGTACATCTTTGCAGTTTAAACTCCGAACGACGCGCGCCACCGACGGGCAACGCGACGGTTGCCGGCGTTCGAATTACAAATTTCATATTTCAATTTTCAGTCGCGCGCCATCGCTCGTTCGCGACAGACGTGCAGCGCGTTTTAAGGTCAACTTCGTTACGTGCGTTATGATTTGATAAGACTCAGTGTATTGATTGATTAATTATAGACAATATTATTATGGTGACCGGTGTAGCTGGGACGCAGGCGAATCCTGCTAGCAATATGGCTTCGAATATAGTTGAACAGAAAAAACCGGGAGATAATCGACGGGTAAGTTTTATAATAATAATAATAATAATTTATTTATAGTTCTCAATAATTTTTCATTACATTTTTGTTTTTCTAAATATAACAAATCCAATAGAGTACGAGTTACAATTCGATCAAAGCTTGAATCTGCAGACCTTTCCGCAAGTTAGCTTGTGTTGTAGGCCTGCAAAGTGCAAATTGCGTTTTTATTTTATATTTTAATTAATATTTAGTGTTGTTAGAAACTTAATTCATTTTTTTAATATGCTTATCACATAGTTTGATGGTTTTGTGAGTTTCTTATTATATTATATTCTTATATTGGAGCTCCATACTTATGTATTATGTTTACGATTTTAATGTTTGACTCAAATTAAATTCTTATACTTTAAGTTCAATAATAAGATCGTATATGGTATTTTTTGTATTAAATAATATAGTTAATGTACAATGGATCCTAATATCAAAGATCTGTGTATTTCATTTTTGATGAATTATTACATCACTTTATTATCATTTAACGTATCTTTCATAGATCTTTATCTAGAAAATAGTGATTGTTATTTTCAAATACATTAAAATAAATTTGTACTTTACCCGGATCAATGCAAAATATGCCCGCGTCATAAACTGATAAACAAGAAATAAAAAAACCAAACAATACTACCAAGCAATAACCTGACAATATTCTGACGAATGATTAATATTCATCCGCATTTGCGTCAGAGATGATGATTATAGTCCATACTATGTGGCGAATGGCGATTATTAGTTATTATATGCGCGACTGTCGGCTCATTCAAATGAAGCTATTATACTTGCATGCCGCCAGTCGCCACCCATCGGCATTCAGCATTCGGCAACAAACAATACTAATCAGTGATCGCTTTGTGAAGTGCCGAGTTCCTGTTCGATGCCAATGTCATTGAGATTTTTGTTAACGATTATATTATCACGTTGGTCGATATTTACTGTGGTATTGGAAACACGTTGATTGTCACAAACAAACATCGACCCTGAAACTTAGTTTATCTACATACAACTAGACATTGGCAATATTGTGGTAAAGCAGCACTGCTATTTCACTAAGAAAGAAGTACATATTACCACGTTTCTAGCAGTGTGTCGCGGGTCCATCTACTGTTACAACAAATTAATACCGAACGGGTATTGATGATAATGACGAATCACCCATCCAAGATTTATTCCCCTATTTTTCGTCGAAAACCCCATGGTATGCCACTGTCCCGGTATGCGAAGGAGTCAAAGTCGTAAGGGGCTCTTACGACTTAATTCTGTCGCGATCCCGTTCATCCGCTATTTCGACTTCTGAAATTGTTAAATAGTTTTTATCTATATTAGACCACCACCAAAATGGTAACTATTTCAATAATAAAAATGTCACTTGATGGTAGCTTACGATATGAGTGCTGTCTCTCTATTTGACGTGTTGCCTTAATCTAAAAAAATAGATTGATCCATTACTAACAATTTGTCACGATAGATTCTGCAATGTGCTCGAGACTATTAATTCAATCGTTTTGAGCTCCCGCAATTTTCTACGAATTAAAATGATAAATTCTAGTACCCTCCATATATCGTGTCTTGAAGCAGAACAAAAAAAATCGTAACGAAGAAGAATCGAACATAAGTAGATGTTTAAAGTTCCACTTTTGCTTTCAAGACGCTATATTTATCACAGCACCAAGCTACTGATTAAATACAGAATCGTGTCTAGTGTTTTTACACAAAGAACATCTAGCTCACGAGTAAACGTGATGCTACATCCTCGCATTGACTTGCAAACCGCGCGCGTGTTGCAATGTTAATAAGCGCTTATATTAACTCTAACCTCTGCTTTGGTGAAACGTACTTCAGTTTCTCAATATGAACTATATTTTGTATATTAAGATTTTATCCATTAAAGAGTTTTTTATCTTTGGTTGAGAGCTACTAAAATTTGAAGCTCTAATATACTAATATTAAAAGTAGTAAAGAGGAAAATTTAAGGATGTCGTGTTCAGTTTTAAGGATGAATTTTCATATAGTAATAGTAAATATATAATATTTATCTTTAAATATTTTAAATGCACCTATAGACGCTGAATATACAATCACAAATCCCTAGAACTGTCCTACAACAATTCATCAAGCAGCTATTTAATATGAAATAAAACTATGGTAGTGGCAGCCCTGTACCAGCAGCAGACGGTCATGAGTCACAACGTGGGCGGCGTGTGGGCACCCGTGGGCTAATTGTCGTGGGAACGCAGCGCGCCCACTGCCTGCACTCGTGGACATTGAATTACGTGTGGCCGATTAGAATGCTAGTGGACTGCTTCAAAATCGTGCATGTGTAGTCTGTACTTTCGATAGGGTTGTCAATTGTCAAATTTTCTCTGGACACGCTAATTTATTTTAATTAGCGTGTTATTTTAATTTATTTCAGGCTTAAACTTTAGTTTTTACGATATGAAATAATTTTACTTAATAGACCTATTAGTTTCTACAGTACACACGAATAAACCATACTAATCGGAATGAAGTTAAAAATTAAAACAACGGTCCTTGTATTTTATGTGATTTCATAGAAACTATCTTTCCGATAGAAGTATGCCTTCAAAATTTATGAATATATTTAGAAAGAGAATGAATCGAAAATGAACTAGTCAAAGCCCTGATATGGTATGGAAAGCAAGTGATGCATCAAGCGATAATC
Organism: Eurema hecabe; assembly: GCA_026213755.1. Classification (NCBI taxonomy): domain Eukaryota; kingdom Metazoa; phylum Arthropoda; class Insecta; order Lepidoptera; family Pieridae; genus Terias; species Terias hecabe. The sequence goes on along the minus strand of JADANM010006310.1, from coordinate 6,265,068 downwards.
GTAAAGATAGAACGAGCGACTTGCACCCACACAGCCTGCCGCCTACCGCCGTTTGCCTCTAATTCACACAATTAGTATATCAATCCATTAAAGTTTCCTATTAAAACAACGAAGGAGGACTTAATTGAATAATAATGATCGCAGTTTTGTTGGATAGGGTACTTATTTATTAGATACTACGCTAAGGTCTAGTCTCTTATAGGAGAATTGTTCCCAAAGTGTATTACTTCTTTAAAATTCGCTATTTTATTACCACATAATATAAAACAAAGTCGCTGTCGTACATCCCTATCTATGCTTAATTCTTTAAAACTACGCAGCTAATTCTCTCTTGCGTTTTTAAATAGATAGAGTGAATCAAGAGGAAGGATTCTAATTTATTTGTATAATATATGCATGATATATAGCCGCACCGGATCGCCAGTTCTTTACAAAAAGATAATTTCAGTTCATTCACAATACGAATTTTCTACATTAAATTAACCAAGTAAATATCGACCATACATTCGTCTACGCTGCTAGTTATTGGGTGTTGGAGCGTGCCGGAAGCGTCTGCGCCTACGCATTGGCACGCGAGGCGCATTGCTTGCAGAGCGAACACTGCCAACTGCCAAATGCTTAAAGCGTGTTGGACTAATAGCGCCAATTGATTTTTTTAAGTGCCTTATAGAAAGCTAGCTAGGCAGCATGTTAACTGTTCCTATATATTTTTTCCTAGGAAATTGCTCTTCTATCTACGATCCTCGATGTTAGGTATGCTATGTTGGTCTTAAGGTGATTAAAGAAAAAACTAAGTCTTCAACCAAATGACTATCTACTACTGTGTCACGCTTGGCTTGTTGTGGACGCAGACTCTTCCGTAAATCGTCAGTAACAAAGATCGGTCACCCTAAACTAAACTCGATTTGATAAACAAATTTAATATTATAATATGTCGTTAATACGTATAATTAATATTTTGAAAGAATTTATAAACATATCGTAAATATAATTCAATACTTATACAGTTTTGATGATTGATTGAATTAACAATAATATCTGCCAGTATTAAACCTTCCTCAAAAGAAGTAAGACCCATAACTGTTTTTTTTAATGAATTATTTTTCGTCAGATTCTTTTATGACATATAAAATTTATTCCCAAAATACAATTAACCGATTAAATAATCGATGCTCTTAAATCGTAATTTACTAAAAAGGATCCGAAACCTTTGATTCAGAGCTTTAGTTATAATTAAATTCATTTCATAAAATTGGCACAATTCGCAGACGTCAAGGTTAACCATATTGTTATTTCTATCGTGAGCTTTTTCTGTTCACCTAGGTCAGGGATCGCTCGATTTTGTCGGAATAGATACATCTAAACTTTTTGATAACGACAACATAGACGCTTGAAATAATTATAATTACAGAATATTTACTATAAACATAAATAATAAAATTTGAATGAAATCTAGGTATTTAGGGTGGCGCTTTGACGTGATTTTTTTGCTAGTTTCTGTATGAGAACAGCAATAAGAAGAAACTTGAAATATTCACCAAATTTAGAATCGAGCATTAGTTGTAACAAAAAAAAAAGTATCATTCCTATACATAATAGCAGGCCGGTTTTTTAACAATAGAAACTTTTTATATTTTGAGTAATTACTTATAAGCTATACTCATTTAAGTAATATAAATTTTATACGGAAATCATATTAAGATTACTGGTCTTGATCTACCTACTTATATGAAATTGTAGCGGATGTATGCAGTACAGTACACGTATAGTACTGGGTTGGTGCCAGATCGGAAAATAGCTAGTTGAAAGTGACCCCTGTAATAGTTTTCACATGCAATTAATTCCCGCATTCTTTGCTAAATCCTTATTTACTACGCTCAAATTTTTTTAAAATGTTTTTCTTCTACTTTAGATTGATTAATAACGTACTTTAGATTTTTAAACAGTGACATACTTAAAGAGCTAAAGAAATTGATTTAACGGGGTACTATGAGCCACTATAACTTGACGCACCCTTTATTTTTTAACATTCTATATGAACATTTAAACACTGCATAAGTAAAATAACAACTGATTTAACTCAACAATCGCGCCTTCTTATTAGTAAAAGCTGAAAGTCTTCATACGCCGAGATTGTCACGCGTCAATGTTATCGTGTATCGGGAGCGAACGTGTCATCGCTCACAATCCCGGCCGAGACACGTGTGAGAGACGGCGCCGGCCAATTCCGTGGCGTGACTCGCCAATACGTTACGTAAACGCGCCTTATATTGATAGCAAGACTATCCATATTACTCTCAAGTCTCTAGTCTCTATACATTAGAATGCATTAATTAATACCTATTCATAATATAAATGCGAAAGTAACTTTTGTCTGTCTGTATGAAATTTGGTACACAGATGGTCTAGACTCTAGAGCCTGAGGAAAGTCATGGGCTACTTTTTAACTGGAAAATGGGTTAAAAGGGGTCAAAGTTTATATTAAAGTCCACGCGGGCAACAGCTAGTTGCATTATAATGCTACTAGCTGTTGCTCGCGACTTCGTCCCCGTCGGATCTATTTCTATTATTATGCTATAGTGAGTCAATCTTAGAAGATAGACATATACTGTCGCGGACTTTTTTTTAGATCATTTAAAGAGGAATAATTCTTTGATACATATTATTTTTGTATCTTGAACCGTTTTCGCAGCGCACGCAAAGGAAGCCCTCAAAGATGAATAATTTTCCCCGTTTTTTCCATATTTTCCATTATATCTTTGCTCCTATTAGTCGCAGCGTGATGTTATGTAGCCTAAAGCCTTCCTCGATAAATGGTCAATTCAGTAAAAAAAGAATTTTTCAATTCGACCCAGTAGATCCTGAGATTAGCACGTTCAAACAAACAAACAAAAAAACAAACAAACTCTTCAGCTTTATATATTAGTATAGATTATTCGTACAAAGAAAAATTCATATGGCTAGTTCGTTACTCTAGCTGAACCGACGTAAGGACTTTTATTCATTAAGAAATATAACCATTGCAATTTGCAAATCATGTCGTTTAATAAATCTTGACATGTTAACTTTATTGTATTCAAAACTGCATTGTACTGTCAAGGGTATGCACTATGCAAGGACTTGTGACATTGAAATTACATAAAATGAACATTGTTTTCTACTCCGAACGATACAATTTACTTAACGAAGTCTATTAAACTGATCAGTAGACCGTGCCGGTAAAGATATATTGTATCCCCTTGTGCATAGGTGAATAATTTTTAGTAGTTGTGGTAAAAAAAAAACTTCTGATTATTTTGGCATAATTTTTTTATCATTCTTACGTTTCCAGACGTATTTAAATAGAGACCCACTGATTACCTCCCTAAATTGAAAACTGTTGAATTGAAAACATTTGAATGAATGCTTATTGTTTTTTCGTTAGACTTTTATTTACATATAATATGTACTAAGTAGCAGTCTTTGCCTATTCAAACATTCAAGTTTAGAATTCCGAAAAAAAAGTTTTTTTTCTGGATTTAACTGCGGTTTACAAGCATTTTAAAGTGACAAAAGAACATTATAAAGTGCTTTATTGAAACTATTAGTGTTTCTAATCGTTAGCTGCGATAGCACGTGTTCCTCTCGTGACCTGCCGTCACGTCCACCGCTAATCGCGGCCTTCACCTTGCAATGCGCACGCGCCGCGCAAATTCATTATAACGCTTCATTAGGGCTGATAGCTTTGTCATTTACTTAGAATCACTGATTTTATTGTACACCTATCGTTTCAATGATAATCGCAAATATATTTTACCTATATAAGTATACCTTTAAATCACATGCTGATTCAACCGTGATCAATATACTAAATTATTATTTATTAAATTATTTAAATTGCATTTTATGGTATTTAATAATACAGTGCTGGTTTAAGTTATTTTAAAAAGGTTTCAACCCTGTTTGCTCGCAATATCGCGTCACGCGCCTTCCTAACCAACAACGTGCATTTCATAATTACATTCATATTGTAAACCGTTGTTAATAGCTTCAACTTCACTTAATAGTTTAGATTATTACGTGGTATATGATAACAGACGCATGGTATTGAAGTAGATGCACTTTAAAAACTAACGTCTTTTATGTTTTGTTTCAGAGCAACAAGCCGATAATGGAAAAGAGGCGTCGAGCGCGCATCAATAATTGTCTGAACGAGCTCAAGGCGTTGATCCTCGACGCAATGAAAAAAGACGTAAGTATTTCATCTTGTCTCATAAAGAGCTCCTTGGACGTATTACTGTTAATGGATACGCAGTTTAAAAATACTTTACTTATTTACTATGCCTTGTTGCAGCCGGCGCGACATTCGAAGTTGGAAAAGGCTGATATATTAGAGATGACAGTGAAACATTTGGAAGGCTTGCGTTCAGAAGGCGCGGGGTCACCGGATCGGTTCAGAGCTGGGTATAGGCATTGTTTGTCTGAAGTGTCCAAGTTTGCGGGGCTAGAAGCTGGATTGAAGAGGCGATTAGTTCGGCATTTAGAGGGATGTGTGAACACTCCTGGCAGTCGGCCCGCGGGGGCTCCCACTCCGCCATCCGATGCGGACGAGGACATGACTCCTCCACAACATTCAGCTATCTTTATATCAGGTAAATTCATATTATAACGCCATATTATACGCCAACTGATTTATTGCGTTTTTCTGGCTAGGAAGGAATTACTTGGAAGAGAATACTTTTGAGTGATAAGGTAGCCTAAGGTAGTTACCACAATGTAAATCTAAATATGTAAATGTTACTAATCAATGTTTAAAGTAGGTATACTTAGTGGTTGGTAAACAAATGCATTCTTATTTGAATTATTGCGTAATTGAGTAATACAGTTATACCGAAAAATCGATTTCTATTTAACACATTGCTCATGATTTCCAAGCTAAATCCAAGCAACAAGAAAATATTCTAATATTGAATTTGTTGTTAAAATTATGTATTTTGTTTCAGCGGGTTCTGGTTCGGGTGTCCGTTTAGTACCGACTCGTCTGTCCAACGGGGACATCGCACTAGTTCTGCCGGCGGGCGTGAGCACTCTCGGCGCAGTCCCCACTCTCGTCCCACTGTCACCTCGAGACGCCTCCTCAGTGTCTTCAGACCCTCGCTGCTTCTCCCCCGCCAGCTCGGGCTGGGACACCCCCCCTCCACCCAACGAAGAACCCTCCCCCTTAGCTCTAGTTACCCGAAAACCTCCCGAAGAAAAACCTTGGCGACCCTGGTGACAGCCCCGCATTCCCTTGCCTATAAACTGTGATATTTAGCTCTAGAATATTCGATTCGAGTGATAGTGCATCAAAGTTCCTATTTAAACGTAACATTGTAAGGTTAATTTAAGCGCGTGGTCAGTAGTAGATTATGTGTGTGTGATTTGTTAGGTTAAGTATATAAATACATGTGTATTTCGCCATTTTAGGTTAGAATCGTCGTAATGATAAGGTTTTGTAAATTTTCACGAAGACATCTGAGGCAGTATTTCATATAGAGGGACAGTCGTGTCCAATATATTAAATGAAAAATATATTTTATGTTAATAAAGCACTAAGTGCCATATAAGTAAATTAGATAATAGAGCACGCGATATGTGATTTGGCGAGAGAAAAATTAAAGAGAAAACAATTTCGATTGTATTCATATAAATTCTAGTAAAAAAATTAATGAAAAAAACGCGTGCCTTATAAAAACAGCAAAGTCATAGTCTTCCGTATGTTTATTTGTAAGATAGATATACAATATCGTTTTAATAAACATAATAATAAATAATTAATCTAAGAAACAGATAATTATTATAAATTACTTATCTATGTATGCAAATTTAATGTTACCAAAATAGATTCTGTCTTCCTTACAAATACCTGTGTTCTTCAATAGATAGTAAATAAATTAATTTAGACATAATATTATTTTCAAAACAAAAATTAAGGATGTTTCTTCTTACTATATAGTAAATATGCAAGCCTTGATTACCGTTAAGTATGTCTTAATGTTAAGTTTCGATTGAAATATTTTTTCTAATAGATATATGTATGTGGAAAGTTCTAGAAAAAGAATTGTAAATATTTACAAGTTAAAGTATTACGTAATATGCATGTTTAAGTTCATGTGAAGTACCTAAAAGACAGTATGCCATTATGTGGAATAAAATTTATAAAAATAAATTAGTTTTTGGCGTCTTATTTTCCTGTTTTCTACTCGGTATTTATTTTTATTTAAACACAGCTGCATCACGAATTTATATGAAAAAGACACTTGATTTTTGAACATATAACTTTACGAATTAAAACCGAAAAGGAATTTCTTGTTACTCACATAAATAACATAAAAACCTATTTCTAATAGATATTATTTTCCTTACATAAACTTCTTGATAAAAAGCTCTAAAAGCTATTATGGAAAAATGCAATTTTACACAAAACATGTGCATAGATACCTATCTACGCTAAATGATTCTCCTTGATTTAGCGTAGATAGGTGCCTACGTAGCAGAACACAATAAACATCGATCGATAACAAACAGACAGCTTTATAAAATACGCTAATGATAGAACTTCTTTCAATTTTGCCGCGCTTTCAATAAGAGTTCCCGCGACTTTTTTGTTTAAGTGATCATAAAGTTACGAAGACGTACTAACAGCGCAAACCCATTTAGATGATTATCTTCCGATATCAGTACTACGTGTTCAATTCAAACCTACAAGAATTGACTGCGCTCATGCACAATGTATGGATCACGAAATAACTTTACATTGAGATTTACGATTCTGTTTTAAAAACAAGCGTCTTTTCTTGTCTTTTAAGGCAGTTTCCTACGAAAACGCAGTTGTAAGAGTAAATCGATTCCAAGCATTTCCTACCTCAATCATCAGTTGTACCTACTTTTCATAATAAAACTTACCGACATAATATACCTACCTATAACATTGCTTCCAGCAAGACCCGTAATTAAATGAAAACATTGGTTACATTTCCAAAATTTAGTAAAAAACACAAAAAATATTTAATAACTAGGTACAGAGAGTTTATTTCGTTTTTCTCTCTTCCTCCAGGCTTTGGGTCTACGGATGTTCAAACGCCGATGGTGGTCGGGTTAATTCGTCAATGGACGTTTGATTATATCCGTTTGTTTGCACTGTTTCGACGCTAATAGCGGGCTATTGAGGAGTTATTGCATGGTGCAGCAATTTACCACAATCACTGTCCGCGTCGCGTCGCATAATTATTTCCATGCGGCGATGCCACCCTAGTAGCAATTTATTAAATTCTGTAAGCCTTTCATTTTCGAGATACAAGCTATCAAATGAACTTTTTAATTCAATTAATAAATGCCTTTGGCAATATCCAAAAACATTATACCTACGTTGGTTTCCGTCGACAATTAAGCACTGATAAATTTTAAATTTTATTATTGTTCCAGTTATGATTTTTAATGGTAAGAGATAAAAAAGTTTTTAATTATTTTTAAACATTCACTGTAAACTGCAAACATGTAGCTAATTAGGCGTATAACGCGGTATAACTCGACATTAAAATTCATGAGATATGGAATCGCGTGTAATGTATACAGTATCGCCCTCTAACGATCGAAGATTATCTCAATGTGATTTTTTCACGAATTTTGACCGCATCTGTCGAACCACCCAAGTGGGCTCAGGTCCGGCAACGTTGTTATTTCCGAAAACTTGTAATTTGCTCTAATAAACCATCATTTAAACGCTAATTGAGTAAAGCTTGGGAGCCGAAAAGCACGAGATAAAACCAATGTTACCGAAAGAATGTTCATCGGTAACCGTTTTGAAGTATGGCTTTATTACCTATCATTCAAACTAAGGAGGTTGGCATTGAGTTGCATATAAATTGAGGTTGTCAAACCGTTCGGCGTTCCTGGCGGTGAGTGACGGCTGGTTATTGGAAGGTCGTTGGTTGTAGGATGTCTTTTTTCTCGTTTGTTCTCGATGCGATGGGGGCCAATTAATCAGCCTTATGACGCGTGACACGACGTAATGAGAATGGGAGGATGTCCTAACTACCCTGCTCTATACTTATTGTCTGTGATCATTCCACTTTTTCATCTAGATAGACGAGAAACAAGTACTTACCGGCATAGATCAACTGCTGGTTTTATTGAAAGTCGCAGTAATGTAAATAGTTTTTACATTGCAATATTTTTTTTCATTATTCTCTGGATACTTCGGTCTCTCGGTCTGTTATGGAACCTCTTGTTACCAAGATATAATTTTACGTAGGTATTTTTAATGATTTGAAAAACACTTTTTAATCTCTAAAATATTATGTATTTCCGATATATTTATGACCGATTTAAATTTACTTGCAATACGTGTATGTCAATGTCAATTTACATTGTACAGTCGGTTATAAAAGTGTATTAATAGATTATAACACTTTAACACTAAATTTCATAAATAAATGTTGTGACAAGAAGACAACAATAATTGTAAGTATTTAATTAAAAAAATAAATATCACATTACCGATAATCTATATCACAAAAATAAAACAATAATATTTTTTTTTATAAATCCAAAAAAAAACAGATACCACCAATTAATGATTCATAATAAAAAATAAGTGTTAAATAATGTGTTAAAAATAAACATTTGTAGTTGACTGTCCTTATAAAAGAAATGCGAATCATTTTACATATATGAGTCGTGTGTTGCGTGTGATACCGAGTTTATGCGATAAGGCATGGATATTTATTTAAAATAAATGTGCATGTTATATTGTAACAGAACCGTACCCAGCCGATTTCCTGAACTTATTACCATACGTTTGTAATAAAATTCGAGCCGATATCCGAACACAATGATATAATTGGTAAATAAGGTTTTGTCGGTGAAAATATTTTGCTGTTCGCCCTCCGTGCTAGTCACGATATCGGTGGTCAAAATACCAACGAAATATCAGCCTGGCCACCCAGAGGAAATGATGCTCCTTCTGTTAGCTTTTTTGTCTTCTAAAATATTCACGATTCACGAAAGATTTGACGAACAATTTTTTTGTTTAATAACATTAAATATTTTTGTCGTGGTTTTATAAACCGCTACCTACTTACTATATAGGTAATAAATTCCTCCGCCGGAGACTGCACCGATTTTGTTAGTGTTGCATGTAGTAGTTAGGGATACCTGAAAAAGGTTTAATTATTAAATGATAGATAATATTATTTACATACTCCAGGAGCAGCCGGACCGACCGCTAAAAAGACGCTATAAGATATTTTTTCAGGTAACAATTCATTTTCCAAAGTGGCAAACAGTTCGATGTATTGATATACAAAACTTTTATCTACCGCCACATCTAAACTTACTCTTTATAAACCTTTCTAAGCGTAAAAACATCTAATCGGTTAACCGCTTCCAAAAACATTCCGAACGTGTCAGTCGGTTGTTTGTCGATGAGCTTAGGCCTTAGATGTAACGCGATGCGGTATCACAAAGGTTGTTTGTGGATCGCATGTCAACTGAGAACTTAGAACCTGCTGGTCACCACCCACAGAGGCGCACGTGCGACTAACCCTGTCGTAAAGCGCCTTAGCGGTCTTACCAAATGTTAAGATTGACATCTAAAAAATTATGACAATGTTATTGCAGATTTGGAAGTTTTTGTTCGCGTCATAAATGTATAAGTATATTATGTAACAGCTAGTATGGTGTTTGTATGGGAGGTTGTTAGAATAATGTTTGTATATATACGTATTAAAGCGTTTTATAAAAAATATTTTATTAATAAAAAGTCACATTATCTCATGTTGGAAAATTATAATACACCATAAAGCTGCGGAACATTAAGATATCAATATTATGACAAATTTTAAAGGTCTCAGAAATGGTCAAGAAGAAGTTCATTCTCAGTGAGTGTCATTCTTATTGTAAGTACATATTTTGATCTCATGAATTAAATTATCGGAGAACTATCATTAAATAGTATACCCGAAACAGAGTCGCTTTCCTGTCTGTCCCTTTGCTTAAATCTTGAAAACTACGCAGCAGATTACTATGAGGTTTTTTTGGTCAAATAGTGATTCAAGAAGAAGGTTTATGGGCATAATACATGAATAACGTGGGGTGCGGCTATAAATATAGGTACGTTTATAAATACCTAAATCTATAACAAAGTCTTTGAGATCATGATTTTAATTAAAGCTCAATAAATAAAGATTCTCAGCTCGAGAATTTCATTGCATATTAGGTACGAGGTTCACGTGTTCGTTAACGATTTTATCTCTATCAAGGAGTGCGTGGGTAGTTCAGGCCGAGTTCCAAACATGCCTTCAATATGTCCGATGTCGATACAAAGAAAGAATCGATTGTGAGTGAGCATTAATCGTAGCAATTACGGCGATGCCAACCTCCAGCTATCTTCAAATTAATTGGATTGATTGACCAATTGAATGGCGCATTCAGTTTTTGTTTACGACAAGTGACGTGTTATCATTGCATTGCAAAGTCAATTTGATCAGTTACAATGTTAGAGATTGATTTCTTTCTAGACGACATATAAATATTATTAGACTATATTTTAATAAAACTCAAAGCAATTATTAAACATAGGGCACAAGTTTATAGCACTTTTATAATTAACGACTTCATAAAAAAACAATAATATAGGTAGATATATGAGCGGAAACTTTTTAAGATTGTCACTTTTATAGCCTGTTTAGCCATTACTTAGGGCAACGCCTTCGCAGTGGCGACGCGACATTTCGATGCTTAATTACCTTAGCTGTTGAAGTTGTTAATGCGTTAAAATAAAAATTTGCAGACGGGAATTTTATCGAGCGAGACAACCTTCGGTCTCGAGCTTTCGAACTATGCAATTTTAATTAGTTTTTCGGCTACTTTAAACACGATTGAAGAAGAATTCTAAGCATCTGTATATTTGTAGTCATTGGAATGGCTTGTAATAGTTGCATTCCGTGTATCCATTTCCAGAATACCCAATGAGTTTTATTGTTACCTACAAATAATACTGCAGACTTTTTCCTATTATAGTTAATATCTCTTATAGTTATAATACAAAACTCATATCGTACAATACAAAAAGTGTTTTAAAGCTATCATTTTTATTTCTTTAAACTTCAAAAATTGTCCAGATAACTGCAAAAGTGAATATTTTGCAAATAAAACGTGATTAATACCAAAGCAAATTAGAACTATGAATAGAACAAAAATTGCATTGTTACTAAGCAACTGTTCTATCAATGTTATAATAAATGCTTATCGCCTATACTTTAATCTGTAGCCATAAATAATCGATAATTGAAGAGTGAGCAAACTTTACTTAATGCTCCATAATATTACCTACTAGCACATGAACAATATACATCCTTGAAGTTTAACAAATAACTGCAATAAATTTAAACTTTTAATTAGCTAATGTAATAGAAGTCTGCGAATGGAGAATGTTGCGAAAAAACAACAATGTTATATATCCTTTTTTATACCAACTATAATAAAAAATATAGGTAGAAAATAGGTAAAAATGGAATGTACATAGTTGATAATACGATTTGACAGTTCTGTTTTTTTTTTCAGCTCCATAAACAAACAGTTGCTATTTAAAAGTAGAATAATGTTCGATAGCAACAGTTTGCCCTTTTTGAATTAAGAATCTATACTTAATACAACATGAGCGGAGGACGGTCCCGTCACGAAGCGGACTCAGCTGTAGACAAGTGGAATAATTGCATGCACTCCAAATTGCATTTACTCATTTTGAATCGAACAATGTTTAAATATGGAATGGAATTCCTTGCCATTTTAAAAATAAATGTTATTGTATTTAAAGAGCCCGAACAATTTTTAACATGTCAATATATTATACCTATGTACAGGTAGTTTAACTACAAAATAATATTATGTTTTTGCTATTTTAGCACGCTAGCAAACTCTATCGGTTTTATATTAATAACCAAACAAGGTTGAAATCTCATTAATATACCTATCGTTATTCGTAAAGTAAAATATTATGAGATACATATTAAATAACTACTTAATTTGATAGGATAAACGCTATGATGATATTATTTTTCAAACATTCGATCGGTACGAAAAGTAAAAATAATTTACTATTATTACGATCCTCGATTTATTATTCGATTGATTTCGATTTCGATTTATTATTCGATCCTCATGAATTTATAATATGCGAAAACGTCAGATTTTCTTTATTCAAAACTATATGTGGCTATATGTAGAATTGGCAACGGGCATTTTATTCAATAAATATTAAAAAAATAGCCTTTAAACCTTATCAAGCTTTATGATAGCTGGAGAGTGGCTCTCGGTGTCTAATAACAGAAAAAGAAAGAACACTGCCATTAGTGCGAACAGCGAAACAGACAAGCGAGCAGTCTATTTCAGTGGGCAGTAAAAACTGCTCGGAGATTGTAGGATATCGTAGGTGCTATTTAGCGGTTAGCCCTCAAGGGCCGCTTCGTGACTTACCGAGTTTGCAATAAAAAAGAAACACGCCCACGCGAACGGCCGCCTTAAAAATGTTAAAATAAATAAAATGCACACGTCTCGCCTTATCTCGCTGCGTACCGAGGACAGATAAAGCTGGGTGTATATTGCTGTGTTACTTATTCAAAGTTTATTATGGGCTACGATTATGACAACCGGTTCGTATTGTTGAGAAGTTTGGATAGATAATAACGAGTTGGTATTAAAATAAGTTGCAAATAATAAGAGGTAAGTTTCATTTATTCTGAATATAAGCTGAGCTTGTCATAAAAGCTACTGCGTTAGTGTTTTTGTTCGTAATCCGATAGTTAAATTTATATTTTATCTGTATAATCTAACTGATAAGTAAACCTGAACTTGGTTACAAATACTTCTATTGCTTCTCTTTGGTTTTTCCTCTACTTTATCTGTGTACGATTTTCCATACCAAACATAGTTATTAATTAGTACTTAATACAGCGTTATTGTAAGTGATGTTTAGTTAGCTGTTTCTAGCTTTATTATATATTTATTTTGTTAATAGAGGAAAATTTATAATTTTGATAGGTTCTACAATGTAAAGAATGACCTCTGAAACTGAATCTTTTTTTTTATGAATAGATAAACGTTTTAGATCTGCCATATGAAATAGATTTCATATACGTTACATGTCAATCTAGTAGGGCTAGTAATATTATCTGGACAATTTAGCTTGTTGTCTCATGTAGTATAATATAAACGTGCCATATCAATACCGGTATATGTGTCCTAATGTTAATCTAGATTCTAGTGTCTTATGTCTATTTGCATGCCGAATTCCCCCCAAATGCATTACATAGTCTTAAAATTTCACATAATATATAATTTTAATAAGATATAAACGGTGTGTCCAGTGTCTTGGTGGCGTGTGCCCTCGGCAGGTGCGCGCCGCACGCCGCACGCCGGACGAGAGCTAGTAATGAGCTCGTGAACTATTGTTGGCCGCACGAACCTTCTGTTAAACTCTCTTTTTAAATTATAACAGTCATTGCAGACCTAGAACAGTAAAAAGCCACACGAACCTTCCATGTTAAACTTTTTTTTTAATTATAGTACCTAATCATCGCAGACTTAAAATAGCAAAAAAGTCCACGCGAACCTTCTGTTAAGCTCTCTTTTTAAATTATAACTGTCATTGTCGACCTAGACTACAAAAAAAAAACAAATGATAAACAGTTTGAATGTTAAACGTCACGTTCAGGACCGTTCTTGTCTTTTAAAGACAACTTTTAACTCTTAAAAACAAACTTTCATTGATATATCATGTTTATAAAAGTTTAAAAATAAAGTTCAAATTCAGTAAACATACAATTTTTCCTACGCATAGTATTTGGGGTTGAAAATTGAAATATACGGTATTATAAAATTTTCGTGATGGATTTTGAAGCTTCAGTAAGCATAAAATTACATAATTAGTTGTGCAATATCTATGTTTTCACAAACAATATAGTGTTGTCGTTCGGTTACTAAGATATAAGATATAGTAGTACCTAAGATAGTTAACTTACGATCTTTAAAATATTGGTAACAAAATAGGTGTATGCATTTTGGTATAATTTGTGCTTCGGCATGACATGAATATTCAATGATACAGTAACACTTCACGATACATCACGTCAGCTGACCGCACAACATGCTATATTATTAATGAGTCTAACTCATAACACTTACATTTTCAAGTCGGATTTGCATAATTTGTTTTGGAGCGCAGCGGTAGGTACCTGCGTTTTTTGATTTCTCATACTTACTTGGGTATAATGTACATATCAGGGATTTTAGGGAGCTTCGTAACCGTAACCGAAAATATAGAATATCCGATATAATATATCCGTAACAAAAGTATACGGTATCCAAAATAAAAGTTTTGAATTATATGCGATAGGGCGGAGCCCAATTGAGACAATCACAGACTTTTATTCACAGAATTAATTCCGTAACCGAAATTATCAAAAACTGATAATCCGGATACCGGAACGGATAATCCGAAATAATTTCATATCCCTATCCGTAACCGTATCCAATTCGAATTCGGAATTTCATATTTTTAATATCCCTGGTACATAGCGCGTGCTACAAAATATATAGGTATAAAATATGAATACAATATGTATATTACTCGTATGCATCAAAATTCATAGATTGCTTTTACGGAAATCGTCAAATTATGATGCATCATTGCCGATAGCGTTGAAGTGCAGTAGTAGTATTTTAAGCATTTTTTTAGGTAAAATTTTGATTGTTTGCTTATCGAAACACTTAAGAATAAGCTAGACTTAAAATTGAATACCAATAATATTTATAAACCGACGCAAAAATATTGTTAAATAAACAAAAACAACTTTATAATTACGCTGCCTATACCGACTCATATCCGATGGAGATAACAAATGCATTTTTATTTTCAAATTTCGCTCTCGGCGCTGTCACACGGATTTGTTCACGGCTCAATAGAGCATTGCGACGTGACTTGCTTATTTTATTAAAGCAAAGACGATGCAACCCTTCTGAGTTCTGACATTCAGATAATACTCACGTTGATTATTAACGGTAACCGAATTTAATCGATAAAAAATGAATCAACATTTTATACCTACCGCGACTTCTCTTATGAAGGGGTTTTGAACTCCGGTGTTCCGTTATTGACTTTTTTTCACTTAAAATTTTTATAGAAGTGTAAAATAATTAAGTCGTAAGAATTTATATGTATATATGTTACAAAATACAATCGAATAAATCAAACTTATAAAAAAATACTACCTAAAATGTTAGCTTCTTAGTGAGAATGATTCACGAATTTCTTATAAGCTGGTCTTTGGATTATGAGAGTCACGATAAGGGGCTCATTAAAAAATAAATGTGGCATAAAGTGTGGAATAAGACGCGAGCTAAGACACTTCAATCCGGTTTGGCACGTCGACCCCTGATGCCTGATGCGTTTGTTTTTTCGTTCGCGAAACTGTCTTATTTACGCTAATTAAGTGAAGTACGTGGTCGTGACTAGGGCGCCGCGAGGGTCCCGATCCGTCGTGACACTTGGATACATCATACGAATATTTTGCCAATTATTATGGTGTCTAGGTTGTACCTGAGCCACGCCGTAACTCAAAGCACGAATTGGGACAAGCTTTATGTAGAAAAGTACGATGTTCCATTGTGTTTTCGCGGAGGAAGTGTTAGCGCATGAGTAAGTACAGCTTTCCTATGACTAAATGTACTGTCCTAAGTGTACACTGTTTTCAACTATTTCGGGCATGATTTACACAAGTTGTTAAATCAATCGGACATTTTCCAAATAAATATTTCAATGAATACCTATCCTATTAAGAATCTTAAGATGGAGATAAATGCTCGTAATAAGCTTAAACTTATTTTTAAAGTTACATTAATACATTACGAGTGTATGCGCATAAAGAGTCAACTAAGATCCGAGCCAAGATGTACCCGCGCAGAGCGTTATTTATACGTATTTTCGCATTTATTTATAACCAGATTAAACACAATAGTGGTGTGATATTACAGAAATCGTCCGATGCCCTTACTTGAGTATTTTCATAATGGGAGCCGAGCGTTCGGCTTATACGCACACTTTGTGACTTATGGGTGCCGATACATTGTTTATTACAGTTATTATACGCTCCAGGCATACTCGAATTATAGAATAACAGGTCCCAGATACGAAATATTCTTTTTATCATCGTTTTACCTCAAGGCTTAAGAATACGTAGGTATTTATTGTTCGTGTACGACCCGGTGAGTACTTAATACATTAAGCTGCGCAATTTTAATAAATAAAAAAAGATACACAGACTATAAGCATAATTATAGCTCTGGGCTCGTTTCATCTAACTAGACGCTGTGTAACTATTGTAACTCAATTCATTTGTAAAAGACTTCAACAAAAAGTAAGAATGGTAATCATTCAGCATTTAAGGCTTCATTGACGATACTTTTTCTATGATTAAGTATATTTTAATACGCGATTGTCTTGTAATCTATATTATCTTTTATGCTTTACTTTTAAGTAAAAATATATAAAGGTTTTAAGTAAAAAAGATTACGTAAAGAGGTTAATAGATACCTAAATTACTGAATTGGTATCTAAAATTTTTCATTAATTAAAACATATAATTTGAGGTTAAAAGATTGGCATAATTCTTAAAAACAATTCTATACTCGCAAATAAATAAAAAACGTAAAAAAGCAAGCGAGCTGCATTTAATCAAATCCGAATTTAAAAAATGTTAAATCGTTCTACATACAATAAAATGAGTGAAATGTAAAAATTGCTTTGTCGGCGAGTTGTGGAAGACAAGTTGGAATCATCAAGTACCGTGACCGTCGGGATGTCTGAGCCATCGGTTACGCCTTTCCAACCCTTGCCTTTCGCGTTTAGTCAATGTGCAGAATGCTGACCTTTTTTATTTATTATGTTCCTAGCTTTCATAGACAGGGAGTGGAAGAAGTCTATGTGTCTATGGATACGCTTATCTCGAAAACCGGTTAGTTTACATAAAATTAAATTTAAGAAAAAAGGGCTTATTATACTAATATCTCTAGGAGTAATAAAGCTATAGACTGCGACTCTAGAGAATAAATTTTGAAAATTGCTTTGAAAATTATGTTTTAAACGCACACCGGCTTCGCTCACATATATTATGTATGTATTATACATATACTTCCTCTTGAACCACGCTATCTATTTCAAAAAGGATTGATAGCGTAGTTTAAACATTTAAGCATAAATAACATAGGATATGGGGACAGAGAAAGCGACTTTGTTTTATATTGTGTAGTAAATCTTTATATGTTCGTTGTTCTAGCTCGGCGCTTCTAGTTTAACATACAAATCCATGAGTGCATCTCCATAGGCGTGCACAGATTATAAAAGCCGTTATATTGAAATTGTCTAATTGTATCTATGAGGCCAGCCCGCATGATCGGCAAGCGGCAATGTTCGGCGCGCGCGCAGCCACGTCACGGATCATCTCACGGAAAGCACACAATCGCATACATTACATCTGACTTCGAGTTTGCTGATTTATTTTACGAAATTCAAAATGCGAAAGGTAATCGAGAATTTGGGTCTTCATTTTTTTCCGGAGGAAAAAAGGGAAAATGAAGGATTTTATCATTTTATTTTCCCTATGGCCTGTGGAGGATATCCAAGGGCCTAAGGATTTCTTTTAATAAATATACAAGCACCATTTTTCTTATTTACTTAACATCCGTTGTATTATTATATATTAACGATATCATTAGAACTATATTACTGCAAAATTTAATTAAAATCGACACAGTAGTTTTACATAAATAATAAATGCTCAGAAACAGATTAAATTAAACATTATCAGCGCTCAGTGTTTAACAAAAGTCTTTCGATCATGCTTTATATCTCTTGAGCTAATGAAATATGAACACCATTGAAATCATCAAGAAAGATCGACTCGACAGGAACAGCTTTATAAATATGAGTGAAAGTGTTGGTGAAAGGAAATACGAGGTACTATTTATTAACGGCTAGGTTTGAATGCTAACTATCTATCATCTATGTATTGTTTTACAGCCTCAGAGACTCATCCCATATTGACTGTATCTACTATTAGTATCCATTCTCTTCTTACATATAATTCAAAGACTCAAGTTGTTTACAGCTAGGTTTGAAGGTTTTAAATTACATTACATTCTGAAAAAAGTAACTTAATACTTATGTTTCATATTTACGACAATACATACAAGTAAAGCTTCTTTTGTTGATATAGAGTTTAGTGGGCTAGTTAGCTTTTATTAGCTTTATAGTTGTAAAGTTTAAAGCACTATTATGTGATTGTATGAAGACGCTATATTATAATTCAAAAGGCTACGAATTATTGTAAAAAACAGTTAACATTATTCAATATAAATATACCAACTTTATATTTAAATATCGAATGTCGTATCCCTAACTCCCTAAGACATTACCATAGGTTAAAATAAAGAAACGTCAAAATAAGAAGCTGAAATTTAAATTTCAAATTTGAGTTTGGAAGTTCGTGCGTCGGTACGGCGCGGGCGCTGGGCGCGGGCGGCGCGTGCCTGGGAACCGGCGGCGCGCGCGCGTTCTCACGGCCCGGCTGACCTGCCGCCGCGTCCCGCACCCCGCGCCCCACGCCCCACGCGCCGCGCGCCCCGGCCGCGTCTCGCTTCTCTCGTGCGCCCACGCTAGGGCTACGCCTTTTGGTGATATAATCACAGTGTCATGGATAATAGATTATAGAACATCGTGAAATTATGCCTTCTACGTGTCGTCTCATCTGAAGACCTTATTAACCAAGGCCAAAAACAGGAGAGTTCTTAATACGGTATGTGATTTAAGTTAACTCGGTACTTGCCAAATGCCTATAAACTTTATGTATATTTGAATTGGATATTGAAGTACGTTAGTCAACTTGAATAGTTAAAGGTACGTACATAATAAAATATGAAGTTCTATATTTACTTCACTTGAACGCTTTCGTCCTAATCATATCCTACTTTATTAACGTTGTTTTGAGTAGGTAATACAGTAAAAATTGTAGCAAGTAGTAATTGTAGTATAATTTTTTTATTAAGAAATCATAAACTAAACATTTTTAAATTAATAATGTTACTTATTATTATAATTACTTTACTCACAGACGCGTCATGCATCTTGAACCAAAATAAAAGCT
Source organism: Eurema hecabe (assembly GCA_026213755.1). Lineage (NCBI taxonomy): Eukaryota > Metazoa > Arthropoda > Insecta > Lepidoptera > Pieridae > Terias > Terias hecabe. The sequence goes on along the minus strand of JADANM010006310.1, from coordinate 6,245,851 downwards.
CAAGAAAGCAACACAATTTGTCGCGTTGTCAGCCCTAGCCTAAACCGCGGCGCGCCTACCTCGACGTGATTTATATTACTCTAATAACCTTTATCCATCGCCTCGCTAAGAAGCAATCTTTGGGAACAATTAACCGTGATTTTTGCTCGCCTCTCTTCGCACGTACAACGTCATATGCAATATATTTTAATAAATAAGAGGTACCTAATGGTTTCATAAAAATATTGTTTTGATATTTTCCTATAAACTGCCTTCCCAAAAATTCGTCCATATTTCTCAATTACTAAGTCGATTCAAAAGTATTACATTTGCTTGGTAAAATAAATATATAATTGGCTTAGACTTTGATTAACGTCATATAATATGATAAATGAAGATATAGTTTATTTTTTATCAAAGTTATTTGAAGATTTTAAATATACGTGGATATATTTTACAGTCATATGAATGTTGACCAAACTATGTGTATTTAGTAAAAATACTTGCACCTCGAACGAATACCTAAACGCTGAGAAAAAACGAGTTTAGATTTAATATTTTTAAATAGCAGTAATTACTTTATAATTACGAGTTTAACGTGGAACGAATATTTGTGTATTTACAAAGAACGCCAACTTTAATGAGTATAATTAGTACGTTGGAACCTTTGTAAATTATTGTTGTTACCACGAAAGCTTTTTCTGATCATGCGGCCAGTAAAAATAACTTCATAATGGCATATTAAATCTGGTTATATGCGTTTTGCTTGTTTTACATACTCTGTTATAACAGTCTTGCTTCTATTCAGTTCGCGAATGGTCTTGGATACTTAATGACTTTTAAAGTATACAATTGTAAGGCTGGAGCTTTGTTAATGTTCCAATACAAATATTTTCTACCACAATAAATATGATTTCCAAAAAACTATTGTAGACCAATAATTAAGTAATTAAACCAACGTTAATCAGTGTTACCGTAGTATATGTATACTTAAGAGTTTAGCGCAATGTTAAAGAACCGATATCACCCAGAAAAGATTCACGTGGCTATTTTTTTTAATAGCTACACAAATTCACTGAAATCAATCAAATAATCAAATCGTTACAGGTAAGTATAATATCGCTACCTATAGATATAATCTTTTATCATCTGTCATAAATAATTAATTGTCTATACTCTATAGTTCTATATAAGTCGAACCCAACACCTCAACATTGAGTAATACTGCTACCCCGCAAAAAGCATTCATTTCGCCATTCCATATTTCCTTAATGGACCATAATTCAGTGCAAGTATGTTTTTTATCAGCACGTACATGTTTGGGAGGTATGTTGTGTTTCCCACGAGAACCTCGGCCTTTCTTACGTCCCGGGTAATAGGTACAAGCAACAAGCCTACACATTTTCGAAACCGTTTCGTTTTTTGTTAAATCGCATCAGAAATTACACACGACCGTGCAATATGTTCCCGTTGTATCATATCGTAATAACTTAATTTAATGGATCTATTATAATCCATAAGTTTCTTCCTTGTTAACCTACAAAATTAATTGTGTTTTCCGTTTAAGGTTTCTGTGGTCATATTTGTTCAAGTTAGGATTTAAAATAGGTTTTTTCTTTACCTGCCTACTATTATATATATTGAGGTAATAAAAATATAAGCACTCTTAATACTTATCAAAATTCTATAAATAGATAGGTATACGTACGACGTTCATACTTTTTATATGTATTTAAATCGTGGCTTAGCAATAGACCAGAACGTTCTAATTTACATTCATATCTAATATCTTGTACGTAAAAGCGTTCCGACGTCCACATTTAATTGTGAAGCAATAATCTGGTCTCATCTGTGCTTATCTAGATTTAGAAGCGCGGGCGCATGCGACGACCAAGAAACCAGTGTTATATTGACATCGCAAATACATACATAAAGCTATTTTTACACCTAACTAAAATTTTAGCAACATACTAAATTGAAAGTGATATTGAATTAATAAAAGACGACTAACTATAACCAAACCGTACTCCATAAATATGCACTTATATTTATTGGCTAATAAAATGCACAAAATATTACACTATCAATAAAAAGATATAGCTGATAAACAAATTAAAAGTGCGACGTTTAAAGTTACGTACGATAATAAAGGCGGTGCAATTTACAACCCCTTACAAAAGCTATACCGATCTGATGCCGGCTGCATAATATGAGAGCTTCGCACTTTTTGAAGTAAGAATTTATAGGTTGTCTTTGGTGTAGGTTGTCTATGGTTGCATCTTACTCATGCGTCCCTCCGCCGCATATTATACGAGTACTAAGATGTAATCTGTTTGCTTTACGACGCTAGCCGCAGTTCTTAGATCACTACGACTTATATGAAACGGAATGCATATGTACTACGAAGTACTTATTTACGTTAAAACAATTGTAATGTAGAAACTGTGTTTTTAATGTTGAATTATTTGTAAATGACCGAATAATCCTCATTCCTACTACCTTGTACCTAGTCAATAGTAGAAACCAAGAAATAATGTGAATAGGTAAATGTATGGCGCTTAATAGTGGCAAATTCTATAATCAGAAAATAACTGCGGTTTCCTCTTTTGGTTGTTTTTCTAATTTTTTAACTTTATTCTGTAGTAAATAAGCACTAAATATATTTCGAAATTTCATGCACGGCCGAATAAATCTTATTCCGAGAAGTAGAGGTCATTACAGTCAATTTGGTTGCGCTGCACATCAGCGCAGGTCATTTCGAGTGCAGAATTAAGTTATTTGATAGCTAACAAAAAGCAATAAAGATTTATCTCGTCCGTGCACATTGAATCTCGCAGTACCTGCTTTGCATACGTCTGTCCGGCCCGTGCCTGGTCACGAACAAAACAATATAAACACAAATTAAACGAGATAAAGAAACTCAGCAAAAAACACGCTACCTGAGCTTGCATTGCCTTAATTTTTTATCAAGACGACACCGCTTTGCCAGCGTCTAACAAAATTATCTGGAACAAACAGAACGAGACAGACAGACACACCGTTTGCGGCAGAAAGAAACGGGTGACGCTCTTCAAAATAAGGGCTTTGTCAAAAGTGGTAGCCGAAACAAGTTATTTAAATTCGTCGGTCATCCCGAGGACGCAACACCCACGTCTTGAAATCCAGCCTGATGACAATAATTCTTTAAAAGTGCAGTAATAGCGCGAATGCGGCCTCAGATTAAAAATAAAAAGAGATTAAGCAAAAATAATATAAGATATCGTGCAAACGTATCTCGGAGACCAATAAAGTAATCATCGGAATGGCCTGACCAATTACGTAGCTGCCGACTCATTCGCGAATCGAATTTTTAAATTTAATTGATGGTGGTATGCGCCATAACTCGCACGTTGGCTGCGCTGCGTCGGGATGTGTTCGGGCTCCACGCCGCGCCGCGCCGGTGGCTCGCAGCGTTTATGTAAAATAGATGCTAATTCAATTTGCACTCGAACAATCATAAGAACTAACTAGTTTTAAGTAGGCATTTTTATATTTGCTGTAGCACTTATAGTAAACTTTCTTCAAGCTCTTTTTTATTCACAAATTAACAGCGCATAGGTACTGAATACTATAAATACTAGGTAAAGGTCCATGCAAAAACGATTGTGATTGGCGATATTAAATACGCATCATCATTTAGGAATCAAAAATTAGGGACAATTTAGTCCCCGTGACCGGAGGTTTGTCGGACAAAAGGTGAAAAATAAGGACCGAGAGGCTATTTTCGAAAACCGATTAAGGTGGATATGATTAAGGATCTTTGTGTGGCGACAGAAAAAATGCTGGAAACTCGCGTTTGTTATAGCAATCCGGCAATGAATAATTACATTATAATCGTCGTGTTGTACACATACAGTCCCTTAATTACGGCTATTCATGTCAGGATGTGTACAGCAGGGAAACATATTTTTATGATACAATTGTAGAAATCGCTTTTGACGTGGCGTAAAATTATGGTTGCAAAATAGCAGCGCATGCCATTGTATTTTGCATTCAGATTTCTGCCGAAGTTGTATTTTGTTTTTTTTTTTGTTTATTTCATTAAAAATTCGTAAATGTATATTAAAAATAACTCTTTTGCATTTATTTACGTACCAGCATATACTACTACTTACTAAATTCGCTCAAAGTCAATTAATGATAATTAATAAAGACAGGCATTACGAGAAAAGCAATTTGGTCATTAATAAAATTTAAATACAATGATAATAAAGATACCAATTAATTATTAATTACAGCAAATACTTAATTATGAATAGTGATACTTAATTATCAGTAGATGGTAAACTCAGAACTCGAATGAGCATTCGCAAACGCCAGTCACGCCCACCATTGGATTTTAATTACGAAATCAATAATCGAAATGCTAAGCTTTAATTGATTGTCTTGCGATAGCCGATAACGGGGCACAATCAGCGAAAACATCGAATCGTTGATTTATACTGAATTGAGATTCTCATTACTCATACCTGTATGTATCTAATGCTATGTATGCTGTTTGAATATTTTAGTAAGACTTTGTGATGAGAAAGCTTCTAAAAATTATGACGTCAATTTATAGCAGAACGTAGAGACAGAAACTTAAAGGCAACCATAAAATTGCAGAAACCTTAAAAAAACAATTGAATATTTAAGACTATTCGCATGATTGAACATATATTAATCAAAACGTGAATTTAATATCAAGTCACGATTGTATATTTTGACTGTTTAACTATTATGTATGAAGTTATATACAAACTATTATCTTCCTGCTGTTTTTTTTATGGTGTGAGAAATCCTTATAAATCTATTGAATTCCGCGGAAGAACCAGGAGCTTTGTCAAGCTTGTGTCTTGTTGACCAAATCTCCAATATTTGTGTGATTTGAGTCGAGTGAGATGATTTGAGTCACGAGCACATTCGCAGATTGTTCTACGAATCTGTTTCAAGAGTTTTGATATGTATTATGATCACAGTAACAAAAAGCACAGCATTATATAGGAAAACGTTTTAAAACCGTTTAAGACCTAGTTCTTAAACAAGAAACCTTATTATAGCGTAGTACTAAAGGATACCTAACTGTACCTCGGCTATAATATTGCAGTTGGCACAAAAAGGTGACCGTTTCCCGTTCGACTCTCAGTCATTAAAATCACATCAGCGTCTGATAAATTATTTTATTAAATGTCGATTCACACCTTGGGCCGCGCGTGTCTGCGCTTCGACGAAACCTTGAATAATTTTTGAGATTGGCCACACTGAAAATAAAAATGTCATATTGTAGTAATTAATGGCCGATTTGAATTATAAGTCACTGACATTTATTTTAATTATTTAATTTATAATTTACACAAATATTGTAAGGACTCAGATAAAAACCGTTTTTTTAGAAACCTCTCTAAAATAAGAATCCTATCTCAAAATTAATAACTCAAAGGAGGTAATCAGACGGAGATCCCTATCAAGGAACATAGCATAAAACCTGATAAGTAGGTACTATTACAAAGCAATTACATGCTCGTTAATTTCCATTTACGCCATCCATAATTATAAAAAGGTTCAAGCGTGAACCATAGCGTTAATATTTATTACACCCTTCTTAATTCTCCATCTAACTATAATTATAAAATATAATAATAATCAAAAATAAAACCCAATAAAGTCTGATTATTAACAAATAGCTATCCTCTATAGTCTGTACAGATTGTATTTATTCCTCTAATCAAAATATTCTTAAACGAATAAATAGCAAATTGCCTAAATATAAATAGTACCTTGATATTGGACCTGACTGAATTGCTTACGATAAATGAAAAACAAACCTAATGATTTCGCATGGTCTGGCCCTTAAGATCGAAAGAAGATATATCGGAATATTGACATGAAATCGAATACAAAAAATCGAATCGTTTTTATTCGCATTGGTAAGGTGAGCGGGCATTCGACTTCCTGACAAAGACACATTGACACTTCGCAGTAAATCTTATGAATGACACGAGTCTCGGTGGTGGTCCCAGCTCCCAGAGATTTAATATGCAGTTTATAAAAGACTTATGTGTTATGGCTTAATTAAGTCTCATACATATTGAATTATATGTAAAACACCGAATGTAATAAACTAGCTATCGTGATTATTAAATTAGCTATCAAATGATGTTTATGGAATAGATATAATTTTCCATGTCTCAAGATTCATAACGTTTAAAGACAACACCGCATAAACTTTACAAGGAAAGGACTTTAGAAAGGTTTTATCGCACAGTTTTATGATGGGGTAATTACGGCCCTACCTGTCTTAGTTTTGAAATAACAGTGTGTTTAGGGCACCCTCTACCACGTTATGTAATCATGGTACACATTCTTAATAAATTATGTAATTAAGGTACCATTAGCCAGCCAAATAAATGGTAATTTTGTAATTGGTGCATACGGTCGCAAGATGTCAAACATTAAAAATATCATATGTGTACGTGTTATTTAAGATGAATATATCTTTTAGTAAATATGGTGAGTAAATTATAAACTAAGTTAAGAAATAGTGAAAATCGTTACTTATATCCTAATGTATGTCCATTTGTATATTATTAGCTCATTTAAATATTTATGGTATTGCAAACGTTACTAAAGACA
>JADANM010006310.1:6184833-6237802 GCA_026213755.1 Eurema hecabe | reverse complement strand
CGAAGCATTTATCGATTTAATAAAAATGTTCTTAATCCAATATACACTTTAATGAGTTCGGATACTATCTTTAAATGTTAGTGCGGCTTTACGTTTCAATCACACGAGATTAAGAACCATTCACGACATAATGAGAGGCCGCCAAAGTGCCGATTACGAGACATGAGCATTAATGGCAAATAAATGTGTAATTAGAGCCGTTATCCATCACAGCTGAACGAGATAACAGAAACGAGTACACACATATACATATCATGTTACAGATATTGTTATACGAGCGAGTTATTCTACTGGTTTACATTAAAGGGTCTCATCCCTTGGGTGTACTACGAATATAGGGCATTTTGTTTTTTCCTTGGTCAGCGTCGTGCTTTAAGACACTTTTAATTTGTACTGAAATACAAATCAAGTGTATATTATCCTCTGTAGGTATATACATATATACCTACAGAGGATAATATATATATATATATACATATAAATCGAAATAAATGGTTACATATGAAATAAGAACCTAACGGCGTTCCGGCAATATTGGTGAATGTTATGACTACATATAAATTTGTAGCCAAGAATTAACCTTCTTTGTTAAAAAAACACCTATGTTTTTAACTATTCGAATGCGTTTGAAACAAATTATCTAATTGATACAATCTGTTAAAAAACCAGACTATATAGATGATCTGGAATTGTTTTATTTTAGATACACTATTTTAATAATTAATAACTTTTGACTATCTACCACTCAGGTATATCTATACTAATATTATAAAGAAGTAAAGTTTGTATGTAGGTATGTTAAATTGTAAGGGTTAATCTCGGGATCTACTGAACTGATTTAAAAAATTCTTTCACCAATAGAAAGTCACATTATTTCTGAGTGTCATAGGCTATATTAAAAACCGATAAGAATTACTAACATTATGCCCATCGAAGTGTCACGTCAGATAATCGTCAATAAAAAATAATCATTCATTTTAAATTTCTATAGGTAGGTAAATATAAGTAATTGCATAAAAATTATTTCAGCAAAATTCATTAACAATACGAAATTTTTACCGAGAAAGTATTCTCAAATCGACTAGCCTTGTAAAAATAGATTCAAGAATATAAATTTACACTAGCTACTGGTATCGACGCAAGCAATTCAAATTATCTCTTTGATACATGCTGCTGTGGGCAGGTATCTCATTAAATTGACATGAAAACAGTTGCTCTATACGGCAATCGGCATGGACGTAGCTTGTTATTCATTGTTCAACATTCAGCACTTCATAGCCGCTCAGTAATTGGAGGATGCAAACTTATCTGTAAAGATATTCGTTAAAAACCTGCGCAAAAACTACGAGAAATGCCTATTTGTATCGGTTTGACCATATGAGATGACAGCGCGCTCGCGACGCAAAGAATGATACAAGAAATAATTACGCCCATTGATCGGAGCTCATTAAAATGGACCAATGGGCATCATCGGCGCGTTTGTAATACAAAAGGAAAATGCTACGTAGGCACAATTTGCTCCGCCGCGGCGCCGACGCCCTTTCCTTTTTTTATACTTACGACTCGACTTACCACTGAATTCAATTAGAGACAGCCCGTTATTTTCGAGAATTTTTCGATTGGATTAACGCTCGGCACGTGGCTCATTAATTCGTAATAACAAAGTTAATTTGGCATTCATAAATCATAAGTTTGTTTGGCATCTAATACACTTTCTGCCTTCGATTTTATATAAGTAATGGTTTTAATTGTTTTTCATATCGTGGAAGTAGGTACTGTACCTACTTTTTATTTTTGTGAGTTCAAAAGATCTCTGACATACTGCATGATTTTACAATTTTGTGATTTGATTAAAAATTTGTAAAGTCTTGTTTTTATTAATATTATTAAGATTACGATAAAGGTACTTACAGGCTTTTTTCTTTAGATTTTTGGTAAAAACCAAAATAAGTAATTAATTCTGAAGCTCACATTGTTTCCACAATGGCAGGCCCAAAGTAGGCATAATCCCATCGTACATTCGGCTGCGGGTGCATGCGCGTTTCGCTCATCTGTCACTTACAACCTGTAAATTGGACATAAAACATGGCCGCCCCAACAGAATAATAACACGACTTAATGAGACGCATCACAAGGGCCGCGGTACGTCTGCCAACTGCTTTTTGCGAAGCCTCCCTTCCCGTTTTACCGTTGGCTCTTGTGCTTAAGAAAACTCCTTTGAAACGAGATTTCGACTTCCTTATTACTGCATTGTAAATTAATAGCGGTTGTAAATGGAGCATTTAATTAAAATAACTTTTTATTCTTTAAAACTTAAAACGCAACCGCCTTTAATTTATTTTTTTACCTAAAAATAATTCGAAATATGAATGACAGATTATAAATGTGACTCTATTTATGGAGCGTTCTGTATTGAAACAAGGTTTGATTTTTTATTAGCCAGGAGCTAAGGGCAAGATATTACGAGTATGTCTTTTTATTCTTATATTTCTATAATCTTTTCCTGCCACCTTGCGTACAGATTTAAGCTTTATAATGTAAGTGGAATGTTATCACCGTCATCATGCGTCCCCGTTCGTGTAATGAGCGTCTCAAGTAGCTATTAATTTTAATTTATACCTACTTGCTTTAATGTTAACCTCCCTTTAGTGCACCAAGATTTGCTATCGCCTTTCTCAGCATGGCTGCTTTTGGCAAAAATTCCTTATCGGTGGCTGTAAAATTTGCTCGTTATAATACATACCTGCCGAATAAATACGCGATGCAAAACAAAGATAACATATTAAGTACATATACTCGTTGAAGAACCACGTATAAATGAAAATTATTTTTTTTTTCGAAAAACTACCAACCCGTAGAATAAATGCAAAAAAAAATATTTTTAATGCCATTTTTTATTTATTTATTCGTAAAGATTATCTATGCTTATTACTATTTTCCTTGTACAGCAACCAAAATAGCATTTAACCAATGAATGTCTTTTAAAGTTGCAACAATTTATTACACGAATAAAAAATGAAATTTCATAAAATTAATAAAATTACTTTATAAGTGTGATCAACCTGGTAAAATGTTATGCTATAAATACTTAAGGCGTACGCTCAAGTCGGTATTGGGCTATAAAAAATGTAATTACTATTGGCTATTTGCAAATATTGATTGCAGATCTTTACGAGCATTTTGATTTGTACGATAATAACAATTTTATTTTATCCTTCGTTCTTGAATTTTAGTTCATATAAGAAAAAAAATGTCTGTTACAGAAAAAGTATCATTGCTTATTTATAAGCATTTTTCCGTTTACAGTATGAAATTGCCAGGAAATAATAAGAAAGATGTTTAGTTACATTAAAAACTATGCATCTAGATATTTTTATAGGTGAAGTACTTAATACCTATGTTTAATTGCAATTGATGATTTGCAACAAAACTCATATTATCTTTATTTTCAAGCACCTATTATTTTACCATATTAACAGATGCAGAATACTTAGGTAAGGTCAAAGCTATAGCTATTCGTATAGTATATATTTCCTTATAATTTATCGGCTCATATTCTCTTCAATAATCATTGATTAAAGGCTTAAGCAATACAAAAACCGAAAAATTCCCGATGATTCTCATTACGTAATGAAACCTTTCATATTCTGTTCGATAAAAGTGGCAATGATCGGATTGATAGGGAGTTTGTCTGGTTTTTGCCGCGGAAAGCTGAATGGAACTGAGGAGGTGCAAAAAGCGGCTGGCCGCGTGTCATCATTAGTATGTGGAGAGATACGCCATGTGAGTTTTAATTTATTGATGAAGGCGAATTGAATAATGCAGCCGATTTCGGGGAGAGCACGCGCTCACTTCCTGCCTGCACCGGTAGCGGTACATTCGAACATATAATTATTTATTGCGACATTAAAGTTTTTGTGCCGACACGTCAATGTTTTACCAAACTCCTGTGCGACCAGTTTGAAACTTAAAGGCTTTTAAATAAATATGTTATTCAATAAAATGGATTATACATATTGTTTAATTTATGATTCCAAAATTATGGTATACACTTGAATTAATAAAATTGTCACATTTAAATGTTTTTTTATATCATATCTTTAAGTTTAAGTAGAATTCTATTCGGAATTCGTAAATTTGTTGTATCTAGCTTTTGACTATTTTTCAAAAAGTTGAGACCTCTAATATTAAAAATGGAGTCAAATTGTATGTGGTCCGGGTTTAGCATTAATTAAATATCTCCGCGGACGGTCGCGGGCACGTCACATTGTGACATTCCACAATCTGTCAGAGACATTTGTTAAACGGCTTCGATATTGACGTATAAAAAAATAATTTCATTCGAATCTTGAATTCCACGATAACGACCAATTGAAGATTTTTTTCTGTAAAATATTCCGGTAGCAGTTCTTTCAATTGTAATTATTCAAGTAATTTACATGCGGCTCGAGTTGATTTGTATTGGAAAATTTCCAACCAGAAATAATAAATTATTACCTAACTTAAGCATACTAGTTAAGCTGCATTGTAAACGTTGCAAACACATAAATCTGTGTTGCCGACATCCCGGCTTATTTTCTGCAATCTCTCGACTTTTTCAAATTAAATTGACAGCTCACGCAGGTGTAAACAATCGGTCCATATTTTAAGTTCTACATCTCGTTAATTCTTGTACATGTTTTTATCACAAGCCAACATACAAGACTTATTTAAAACAGAAGACATAATTAAAAAATAAATTATCTACCTACTGATATTAATATAGTCACATTTAGACATCTCAATGCGATGTAGCTTTCATCTTTAATACAAACTGTATTGAAATCAAAAGGTATAAGATAAATTAATCCTAAAGTCAATTTAAAACTGCTTTCAATGGATTCGAAATGCTGTTTTAAATTAAAGAAGACTTGAGTTTTAAATGAGAAGTTGAAAAAGTATTATTTTAATGTAGTTTAAGTAGCATATTAAGTTACTTATATTGATAATGTAATTTACCTACTTAGAATAGATGTTATACAATTACAAATACAAATTTAATAAAAACAAATATTTAATTAAATAAATTATATTACAAATGGTAGGTTGATGTTATGTTAAAGAACTTGAACTTATTTATCTAGCATAACAAAAAGATGACGTTTCAAAGGAGTAAGGACTAGAGTCCTTACGTCAAAATGTTGGACATAAATTGTGTATTCTGTTGAAGTATTCAGTTTTGCATACCTACTCGACGTGGACGATTCGACAAGCGATTGACAAGGAGCTCTCATTATGTCAACTTACTGTATGCTCGGTATTTACTTGATAATCACTTGAACGGATGACTTGGCGAAGTGAAACAATTTTCTTGGTTCTTACTTGTTATCTACAAATCATTTACATTTACCTCTTACGTTTATACTATTGAGCGCTAATTGGTTTTCGATTAGAATCAGGCAAATTTTCTTTTAGATAAGTAGTTTTAGTTTTGGTAAAATTCTGAATTTTTCAATGATTGATTTTTTTAAAAACACTGTTTTATAAATACTAACATATTTTATTGTAGAATTTCAATTCTTGCTTAGTTTTGGATAGAGGCGTCTAAAATAACAGGCCTACCAAGGATCAACAAGGAGTCTTAATCCGGCACACGGCCAAATACTCATACGCAAATTAAATTTAAGCACGCCTTAAGTCTCGTAATTAAGACAGAATTGTATGGCCAACTGTTAGATCGGACCGGTTTAAGTTGTACTTAAATTTAAGTTGCGTTTCAGTATTCCGGCAACAGACTATCAAATACATATTAGCTGCATCCCAAAAAATACTGCGCGCACTGCCCATTGACGAGTTATTTGTCAAAAATAAAATGATGTTATGATTATTAAGATACGAAGAGCGACTCTCTGATACAGGCGATAAAACGACAATAATGCGTATTAATAATTCATATGGACCGCGAGTATTGATTCACAAGAACGTGTCTAAAATGTTTTATTGTCAGTATATTAATAAATATGAGCAGATGTTCCAGCTCGCTTTTCTTGTTGCGTTTTGATTGCTCTTCGCTTGGCAGTTCAATTAATAAAAATCAAATAATTCGCTTATGTATGCGTTTTCAAATTGAATATGCGTTGTTTGACTTATAGAAGCGATTGCTTTTTATACCGAGATACTGATCGCTGCACGATTTAACCTATATATAGCTGTATCTATACCTACCTATATGCCTATGTATTGAAGTAAAAACAAGAATCGCTAGATAGGCTGGCATCTGATATTTATGAATTCAACGTACATTAAAAAATAGGTAACATTGTTATTATCATCCTATAGTTATGAATGTACCCATAGGCTATAATACAAAAATGATTTGTAATATGTCCATTTAGAACAAAAAAATACGACTAAAATACTGGTACTATGCATATGAATTCATATGGCCATTAACTCTAGATTCATAAACACATGACCGAAAAAATCAACGTTCTTACTTTCATAACTTTATTTACACAAAAAAGTAGACCCAACACATTATCGGCTTTAAAGCTAGCCATCTGCTTTTATTTACCCGTTTGCGTAATTTATAAAGCGCATACGCATCCATCAACCAAATGATAATAGGTGGTTGAGATGAAACGAGCCGCGGTGGCTGCGGAATGAAGATTTGCCCCACAAAATGTCAACAAGGCACTCGCGCGCCGACAAAGGCCTCGGCGCGAGTCGGGCGGACTCCTCGGCCCGCTACGTTTAATTCAAAATAATCAGTTAATTGCGCACCCTTAACGAGTCACAAGAAAATTCATGTTTATGCGATATTTAAAATATCTCCATCATATATTTAATTCCTATTTTAAGCGCGCGCAAAAAGATAAACGCTTGATAATATGCAACCCACTTAGGGACAGAAAACTTCCTCACTCGGCCCTTTTAATAAAAGAATGCCATCGATTTTGATGACGTTTTTTTATCTACAGAACCATTTCGATTACGGATATCGACACAACGACCAGAGAATGACTCTTACAAATTACTTTACAAGTTATTTTCACGATAAGCTTAAACATGTAAATATACAAAACTACCTCAAGGAATATTCAAAGCGTGCTTGCATGTTCTGTATCAGCTGCAATAAGCTTTCATTGGATAATAAATATTAAAATTTAAAAGTCACAAAAACGCTAACCCCACACAGAGCTCCAGTTTTACACTTCAGTGTTATTAGCATTTCAATCGTTTATTACCTATTTGTTTAAGAAAGAAACTCTTATGATAATTGTCTTTCAAACATACTTATTCATCTAAATTATAACTGCCTTTTTTATATCTCGTTCCAAAGCAATATTTAATTAAAACTATAAACTATAACAACACTTAACATTAAAAGAGTTTTTATAACATGCTGTATTTGACCATGGTCTACGTTGAAAAATGCTGATTACATCCACGGATCTGTTACGCCTATGCACTCTGCTTTTTCTATAAAGATATAATTGGAAGCTCTTATTATTAGAACTGCACTGTGCACAATAGATTACGTTTTTATCGGTTACCTACCCACAAAAGAACTGATGACATGAAAATTTTTTTTTTTTCAGTTATAACATGAAACTTTTATATAGGATAGAGTCATTCTGTATCTATGGGACGGTTTCTTCTATTGTTGATCTATGAATGAAATGGACCAAGATTAAATATCCGTGAGACTTGAGAGGTTACTACGTAAGCCTTTTACGTGGGAACTTGATTTTTTTTACGATCTATCTTTTGTGAAATTTTAACCACCTTGCACATGTAATAAGTAACAGTATTCAGCAAACAAAAATTGAAGGTATTATGTAGTTAGGATACAAAATTAGTTTTATTTTTATAATTCTTATGTTTTATGTTCACTCTAAGTAGTATCATAATCTTAATAAATGTAAAATTCCTACAGATACACTAATTAAAAAGCTTACGACATTAGTTAATTTTATCGACCTAAAGCTGTTATAATTTTATTGTGATCATAACATAAAGAAAATTATCGTTCATTCGTGAAATTGATTCCATTTATCGATTGTAGAGATATAAAAGTGCATTTAAGTTTCCATGTTTCAATAATTTGTTTATATTACGATTACATAACACCGATATTTAAACAGTTTTTGATGGTACAATTTAGGAAGACAAAGAATGAAAACAAAATAAAATACCTACAGTGATTACCAATTCAACTATCTAATGTTTTTATGTTATAATGTTCTGTGACGTTGAATGTGTTAACATACTTTTATAGCAGACCGTACCTACTTACATAAAATATAAGGCGTAACTTAGGACTATTATAAAAATCTATTGAACATTAATGATACAGTCATGAATATGCATATCTGCACCTTGCGAAAAATTATCTATACAAAAATCCAAACAAAAGTTTGAACACTATTATTGCGTAACCCTTTCCCTACCCCAATAATGGCGATAACAATTGAAAATCAATTAATCATGAATATATAATTCACCCGATTTTTAAATAATGAATATTCATAAATATGAATTGGACCATCAATAGATAATACCTATGAATACAATAATGAATCATTTTCGCAATATCATGCCCATAGTTCATTCATCTTATAATCTTATTCAACGAATCGGAAACCTAGCGAATGTACAGAGGTACCTACCTAATTTCAGTGATAAGGACTTATGACTTTTTAATTTTTTTTATTTAACTTTTTAGTGGTCGTGCCAATCCAATCCATTACTTTTTTTGATCTCTTACGTAACAGTAAGTTTCTACTTTCTGTTCCACCATAGAATACTCAAGCTTTCTGGAATTTCGTACCAATAGAGTAATTTATATTTAATAATAAAACTGGTGCTATTATTTGAGTAGGTATATTAGATATATTATTGTCAATAGTTTAAACTTATTAATATGGAACGATTTCATTTGTTTGCGCCTGAGTACACGCGAGTTGTTGGCGCTTGCGTTTTTTGCCTTTTCTTTAGAAGTCAAAATTTAAAATAAAAGTTTACTATCCAAAATACCCAGGCGTAATTTTGTGAGATGTAAGTAATATACATATTTTTGTTATAGTTATAATAAAATAGGTTTTTTTCATACATTGTAAAATACAAGGAACAAGATTATTTTCCTTATTTGATAAACTCTTCATTTTTTTGGCTTTTAGCACTTTGATCTATTGATCTTCAAAAATCTTATAATGATCTTCAAAAATTTGTTCAACTGTACATTAGTTTACATATTCCAGATAAATTTGGCCTCTTTTTTTAGAATTATTTTAGTTGGAGAAATAACAAATAAAAATTTTAAAAATCATTTATTAAAAATAGATTTAAATGCATAATTTATATAATAAGGCCTAATAAGTCTTTAAGCATAGGAAGTAATAAAAGAAAAAAAAAATTATTATCATCTATAGATTTGAGATCCAATCTTGCAATGCCTTAATATCAGTAGGGTTGTCATCATCCCCAGTGCTAGCAGAACATTCTAGAAAGTCAACTTTACAATTCAAATGAGAGAATTCAAAATCTTTGCCCGGTTTTCCAAGATAGGTGTTGGCTGATTGAGTAGAATCTACTGCTTCCAGCTGGTTGGATTTTGTAACACGGACTAGGTTCCTGAAAAGGTAAAGTATACTATTATTTTAGAGGAAAAATCTGTAAATACAATTTTAAACTCCTGTTTATAATATTTTTTACATGTTATGCAACTGTGAACACATCTAGTAATTTACAAAATAATACAATGATTGCTATCCTCCATAAATAATTTTAAGCATTGCATTAACAACAATACTGAAAGTACTAATTCATTGTTTTGTTTTCAGTTCAGTTTTCATTGAGTGACCTAACAGTGTGTCCTATATAAAAAAAGGAATATTAAATTAAAACATCAAATTTGTGAGACTTCTTTGTAGTACTTAATTATAAAATTCAATTACAGTAAAAATATAATAGTAACTTCATTTTGTATGGAATAATAGTTGTAACATATTTATAATCAATACTCACAACTCCTTTTCTAACAAGCTCTTGATAACTTGGCTGCCTTTGGGCATTGGCTGGTCTTGCTTGTTGCATAGTATTAGAACAGATGGACAGTTGCTTTGAACGACAGGATCAATAAGTATGGTGTACAAGTACCTAAAAGGTTAAAAATACTATAATATCTGCAAAGGTCTAAGTAAAAGCAACAATTAAAGTACAATATTAAATAGAGATCAGTTTTTATTTTTTTTCATCTAAGATAAATTTTTAACAATATAGGTATGAAAGAAAAATACAAAAATAAATTTATTATAAAAACCTAACCAGAGTGCCACCAACAGTGAAGCTGGGCCAAAACTACCAATAGTTAGTTATTATTATTATTATTTATTATTATCAGGCTAATAATAAAAAAAAGAACTTAAAAAGTGTACTTACTCGGCAACATCTCTTATTTCCTTCTGTATAGTGACAGAATCAACAACATATACTATGGCTTTTGCACTATTTTTGTACTGATCAAAGAACTTGCTCCTCAACCTTTCTTGACCAGGTAAATCTACAATCCTTAATGTGTTCTAAAAATAAGAAATAAATCGTTAAATACTTCATGCTTTACGGTCATAAATAGTTTTGTTTTAATTTGTTACAAAATCATGATAAAGTAATGAAAAGCCATAATTACATTGGATGTGATGTATTCTTCAATGTTGGCTTTCATAGAAGTGAACGTTTGCCTATATTGAGAGTAAACCAGTCTCACAAACAGAAGTGTCTTGCCGGCATCGGAAAGTCCCGTTAGAAGAACCGAGTTACGTAGTTGACGGCGCCTCGAAAAACACCACCAAACAACTGAAATATAAAATATATTAACGATAGAATACCTTATTCTTAATACAAATGAATTTTTCAAAACAATTTTACAGATGTTACTTACGTAGCGTAAAGATTAACAATATAACACTCAATAAGGTTATGTATCGTGGATCATTTAGTATTTGTTCGGTGTGAATTTTTTCTTTGATAACTTCGGATTCTGACTCCATTACTGTTAAATATAATTTCTTACTCAATTAGTAATAACTGAACTTTCCTAGGACTGTAAAAACACAATATTCAAATTGTAACTTCGTATATACAAATTAGTAACTACAAAGCAAATTTTGGACTTGAAATCTGAAAATAAGGCGAAATTGACACCTGTGACTTGTTGTTGTTACTTGACATTTGACAAATACGTAATTCGTGGTTCCATATTGTATCATCTGTAGACTGTATTCTGTCGTGGTCTTTAAATTTGCATTTCCTATACAATTTCTAAACACATCACACATCACACAAGTCTTATTTGGTATTGTAAAATATAATAACAATTGTGTTTATTCTTATTACGGGGGACAATGCTCAAATGAGACTTGAATTTCATTTCTGTTTTAAAAAAATCCTTGCAATTTGACTCTTAAACGTTTAATTATTTTTATTAAATCCTTTGACCAAATGCGTGTTAGACACGGAAATAGGGATCTCAATGGAGAAATATAAATAATTTAGTTTTTCTTTAAACAATTTTTTGTGCACATTTCAAGTTAATTCTAGAACTAACAGAAGTTATCATTTGATTAATTGTTGTCATTTTTGACGTAAGATAACTCCAGTAGTTAACTAATTACTGTAATAGTTTAATCTTTAAGTTATTTTGTTAAGACTTAAGAGTTAGTTGGTCGATTACGATAATACATAAAGAACTGCTGTGAATATGATTTTATATTATGTATTTCATATTCAACGCTAAGGAAATTATTGTTTATTGATAATCAAAACTAGGTAAGATAAGAGATAAGCATACTTTGTGTATTATTAATATTATTTCGAATTACTATCAGAACTATAAATCATATTGTATAAATAGAACAAAAAGTAAAACGAATTATAAATACTGGCAAGGACAGTGGTTGGTTTCAGTTAAAATTCGTACGACGTACTCTATTTATCTAGTGAGTAAAATAAATGAGAACACAATTAAACTTAATTATACAGACCAGTCGAAAATTTTTGTCAAGAAACATGAGTATTGACATAGGAGGTATGTATTTAAATAATTTTACTGTAATATAATAAATATATACTTATATATATAATTATAAGTTAACTAACTTTATTTATTAATTTTTAAGGTATGAGAATAAGATATAAAGATAAGGATGAGACCTTCCTTGAAAAACATTTAGTATCAAAAGAACCATTTGGGCAATTTAAAGCATGGTTTGAAGAAGCTTGCACACGGAAGGAAATATTAGAGCCAAATGCAATGTGCTTGGCTACAGCCACCAAGTATGTTACGCTTAAAATTTATTTTATTGTTTTTTCTTTAGAAATTACTTTATTGTATTTTATATGCAAGTTCAATATTATATATTATTCTTTATATTCAGGGAAGGTGTGCCTTCAGCCAGATTTGTGTTATTGAAGGGCTATGGAAAAGATGGCTTTAAGTTCTTTACCAATTATGGAAGTCGAAAGGCAGGAGAAATGGTAACAATATATTTTTCACTGTGTTCCACAATTTCACTTTTAGGCATATTCTTGTTTGTGAAATAATACATTCCAGAATCTGGCAAAATTACCTTTTATATTACTTACTTACTTACTTTACATTATTATCATAAATCAAATATTATCTATGTCTTCTATCTCAATGTTTAAACATGATCATGATAAGTGGCTATTTATGTAATTTATAGGATCAGAACCCAAATGTAGCAGCAACATTTTATTGGGAAGTCCTTAATAGATCTGTTAGAGTTGAGGGGCAGGTGGAGAAGTTATCAGTAGAAGAGTCAACAACATATTTCCATTCTAGACCTGTGCCTAGTCAAATAGCTGCATGTGCAAGTTTCCAAAGTACTCCCATTGAATCTAGAGACATATTGTGTGAAAGAGAAAGAGTTTTAGAAGCTGAGTACATGATTCCCCAGAAAGAAGTTCCAAAACCAGAATATTGGTAAGAGTAAGCAAATTGGTAAGAGTAAGATATTGTTTAAGTTAATTATAAAATGATTGTAATACATGTTTTAATTTTTTTTAGGGGCGGTTACTTAATAAGGCCAAGGTCTGTGGAATTCTGGCAAGGTCAGCGAGATCGCCTCCATGATCGCATTAAGTTCAGAAAACTAAAAGATGGTGAAATACCTGATGGCAAAATCTTGCATGAAGGAGAAGATGGTTGGGTATATGAACGTCTTTCACCTTAGATATAGGGCATTTTGAAGTATGATGCAAGTTGTTGCAGAATCATCAAAGAAATTCCTAAATCATACAAATTCTTTTTTTATATATGTATATTGCTTTTTATAATTTTATTGTTCTATGGTGTAGAAGATTTATGTCTTCCATATAAAATAAAGTGTTATGTATTTTATAAGGTAAATAAAGGGTTGTCAAATGAGCTACATACATCATTGTATCCATTTTATTGCCATTATTTCTCTCTGAATGCCAGAAGATGTTTTCCAAACTATTTCAGATTCAAAATCTTCCGATTTTTTTAATGCTTGTTCAAACTGCCTTGTTCCTCCTCCAACTCCAAAATAGTATGTTTTTGCAGCTATGTAAACAGTACCATTTTTTGACAATCTATTTTTAAATAAATTGATAACCTTATTGTAATTATTAATATTGTAGATTGTTTCAGCTGATAGAATAATATCAAACTTTTGCTCTTTAGGTAATGTATTGTCAAACGACTGCCAGTCCCCAGAATAAAATTCACATTTTTCTATTTCACTAGGTCTATTTTCTTCTTCAATATTTAATAACACATTTGGTATTGTTACATGTTTTACTACTTCCTCATTCTGAAAAAATACATTTATAATAATAATAGGATCATGAGATGTCACTATTTACAAGCAAAATAAATTATAATGACGATACTTACATAGTCTTGGAATGTAACTTTTGCACCCTTTTGAAAAGCAAATATTCCTAATATACCACTTCCACAGCCTAAATCTAATGTGAGTTTGGTTTCAAAATTTATTTTTATATCATCTAAATATTCTACTAGGTCATATGTGCATTCCCATATTTTTAATCCACCTAAAAAAGCAATTTTATTCATGGCTTTAATTAAAAGAGTTATTATAAATTTTTATTGTCTATTATTTACATCTTAAAGTAATAGAATAAAATTGCCTAAATCAATTTTTTAAATTTACTGTGATAGAGGAATAATGTAGAGTATACTTTCGAAATTTTAAATATAGATGAATTTGAAATAGTAGTAGTAGTAATATTCATACATAACCTTCATATTTTCCAGTGATAAGATCACTGTGCTCTTTTTCTGTTAAGTCAATTATGTTTTCAGATATTTCTTGTAATGAAATTTTAAGTTCTTGGATAGATATGTGTCCAATTTCAACATCTCCGCACATAAACATTTTTGCATGTTTTGCGATAGTGTCAACATTTTCTATTTGGTCTGTAACCTTTACTTTTACACATTCCAACCACTGAATATCTTCTGGATCTAAAATAAGCAGAAACTTGTTTATTTCTTCAAATAATCCGATTCTCGGCTCTCGCCATCAACCGGCAAGATTTGGTATACTTTATACATAGTAGAGTGTAACACGTTTGACTATCCCGTAAAGATCGAAAATTATAAAAATCTATTTTATGGATAGCCATATTCATAAGAGAGCTTAAAGGTAAAAGCCTTAAAAACCTTTTACGTTACGGAAACGGCTGTTAATTAAGTTAAATATAGGTTATAATCTGAAACCATTGAAATAAGAACATACTACTTTCTGGATCATTTCCTGAGGGTCCCGTAAAATTAAATTTGAATGACGTCATTTGGACAAAAAGTTCATTTATAATAACATTTACAAAATACTAATCTGCCTATCTATTCTTATTTCTTAATTTCTATTTTCTAATTCAAAATCATAAAAATAAACTATATAAATTTACTGTCAGTGTCAAACTTCAAATTTTACGAATCAAATGTTTTATGTTAGCGAGACGCGAGTGAAGTTTGGTTGCGTTCAAACTACGTTCGATCATCAATAAATTTCTAATAAGTTTAAATTTTAGAAGTTTATTACGAAATCACATACAATCACGTAGCTAATGGTGAACAAAAATTTTATGTTGACTCCTTTTATATATACTTTTTCAATAGAAATGAATTTCCTGTTGTAATAAAGTTGTTTGTAAGGTTAGATTGAGGTTATTTTTTTATTTAACATTAACATTATACAAATTATACACACACAAACACATACACACATTGGTCGATATTAGCGTTTTTCATGTACTTATTTATGTTTATTTTATAAGTTTCTATTTTTTTTTATACTAAAAAGTCAACATGGACTGCTGCGCCTGTCCCTTCAGCTCCCGCACAACATCACAGGGAGCCAAGAGCGTCTGAAAAACAGCGCAGTCTCGGACTTCGGTTTCGGGACAGCACAGGCTGAGACGCTTCCTTTTGTTTTCTCATTTTAATATTTTTCATAAAATGTTTGTTTGTTTTTGTATGTGCAGAAGACAATAAATTTTATTTTATTTTTATTTTATTTTATTTATTTTAACATACTTACATGGTAAAAATTATAGAATAGAAATATAACGTAGCCCTCTGCGTAATAATATTTTTTCCAAAATTAAATTGTTTTATAGTTATTACATTAGAAGTTAGAACCATATGTAAAAAGTCTATTCTGCCCCAACTGTTGTATATTTAAAAACAAGTTCTACCTATCATTTTAGGTATGATCATGATGTGACCTTCCTAGAAATTGATATTAAAGTATCGATAAAGATAATTTTCATTTTTTTAGAAATGGCATCATTGACAGACAATCATTGTTAAAATTTAAAAGTAAAAAAAGCTTTCTAGTTCCGTTGAATGTCATATAATTAGAAAATTTTCGCATTTCATCTGAAATTTAATATTTTTAAAGTACCTACAAAATAAAGCATCTTAAATTATTATGGATTCGAACCATGTTAACGATAATGTGGTAGGATAATTTGTTTTTATTTAGACATAATTTGTAAAAGCGTTTTTCTTTGTGGCAGTGAACTGAACGCATCCAAAATCGCTATTCGCTCATTCAAGTCAAGCATCACCACACGAGTGAATCAGTTAAAAAAGTTTGTGCTTTTATTTTTATCTTAAATAATAAATACGTAAGGAATTATTAAATCAAAAACCAAAAGTTATTGTTTAACAATGACTGACGTGGCGAAAAAGGTAATGATGTGTTAAATGTATTCGTGAAATATGTAGGCAATAAAGTATGTATAAACTGTGAATTTGTTATATATTTCATAAAATACAAATAATCAACGCATAAGTTTATTGACGAATAGAAATATGAGGTGAACCAAATTAAGCAGTTTGCTTTCGTTGCTCGTAGCAGTTTTATATTTTGACGAAACGACATAACCTCATAGTGCGGCCATGGTATTGTCATTGTGTTCACGGCAAACTTTATTAATGCTTATTTGACACGTTTAAATTATATTTCAGGTTCAAGACTACAAAGATTCACTCAAACAAAAAGCTGAGCACCTTATAATAAAAGGTTTCCCAGAAAAAATAGTAAAGTTAAATGAACTTCTAGAAACACCAAATTTTCAAAACAGGGATTTAGGTGATGTCCATCAGGTAAGCGTAATGTGAAATTATATATTTTTATATTTTTTTTCCGCCCGCGATCATGAGCAAATTGGAGTTGATAACAACTATATATTTTTTTATGGTTATTTTCAGGATTTAAACATTCCAGTGCCTCCGCCAGCTCAAGCTGTCAATGAACCCAATGCTAAGAGGCCAAGACTAGATTCATCTGAAGTATCCAGCAATTCTACTATAGAAGGAACCCGGGTGTATGCTCTCCCAAATGGCAGTGTACCCTGCAATAAACCTCTTAGTGACCTTATCCACCTTGTCAAACCTCATATTAGGGAACTCATTGAAGACTCAAATTTGGTATGTTATAGTGTTTTAGATTTATTACTATGTAGCATTTATCCACAGTATGGCAGGCTATATGCCATCCATATGGCCTATATGTGGATTATGTGCCAATTTAAGCTCATAGTTTGTAGATTCAACTTCTTTTAAATATATTTTTTTTATTTATACACTAATGTATATTAAAAATAATACAAAATGAGTGTATAAAAAGACACAAAAAATAACATACAATAGGCGCCCTTATTGCTAACTAGCAATCTGCCTGACAACCTGAGTGGTATGAAAACGATAGTGATAAAGACATATTTATAAATATAATAAAAATAAAATGTTAAACTACATAGATGATAATATAAATATAATATAGAACTATTACATAAATATAATGTATTTTATGAGTTGTTTGAAATAATGAGTTACTTAATTGACATATATGAAATAGAGGGTGATAAACACTACTTACTAGGCAACTTGCACAATTTTTATATACATAATTATATAGAATAATGTTTCTATATCTTCCAGTCTGTAATGAGTCTTGCATTTGCAATATTATCTTGTTGATCCTTTTATGTAAGCTGATCCATTTTCTATGAGAGTAATGTATGGGTATTGTATGCATTATTTCAGCTTAAAATGTGGATTTCCTTCATGATTCCAAAAATCGAGGATGGCAACAACTTTGGTGTATCAATACAAGAGGATACGCTAGCTGAGGTACAATCTGTCGAGTCAGAGGCAGCGGCATTCTTTGACCAAATCTCAAGATACTTTATATCAAGAGCTAAGATTGTGTCCAAAGTTGCCAAATACCCACACATTGATGACTATAGAAGAGCAGTCAGAGTAAGTAGAAATTTGATTTAGAAATCTTTGTATTAAATTAAATACAGGAATAGTTAGAAGGTTAGAAAAATTGTTATCTTGGATATATAACTCTTGGTTTGTTGTTTTGGTTTGTCCTACTTCCCTATGCTCATGTCTCTGCATCTGGGATATGAAATCAGGTCACGGAGGCAATCCTGAATAGATTAACACATTATCAAATACTAAAATCTTAATATATATAAATGAAGTGTCACATTGTTTGTCCATGATCAACTTCTAAACTATTGAACTGATTATAAAATAAAATTTGCGCACCATGCATCCTGATCCAACTTAAAAGATAGGAAAGCTTACATCATAATATATGCGAGAAAAGCCGGGGTGGGCACCTAGTTATTTATGTTTATAAAATATAAGTGTGAATATTTTATTTGTTTAACAGGAGCTTGACGAAAAGGAATACATTTCACTCTGGCTAGTAATGTGTGAAATCCGCAACCGCTACTGTTCATTACACGACATTGTCATAAAAAACCTCGAGAAAATAAAGAAACCCCGTTCCTCAAATGCAGAAACATTATATTAGGATGTAATTTTAATCTCAATTGTAATTTTAGTCACGCAAGGTTTCCTTGTGAATTTAATGATAATACTAAAGCTATCTTGTTTTTTATTCACTAGGAAATTCTCTGTATTATATAAATATTACTTTTCTGATTAAAGATAGAAAGTGATTAAAGCTGAACTTACTTCCATCTCATATTTTGTATCAAGTTTGAGTAGGAAATAATGCTTTGTAATAGTAGTCTTTAATTACAAAGGTAATGTAACATAAGCTTGATCAATCAAAGACAGAAGCACAAACTCAGAGGCACTTACAGTATTATTTTGTACACTTGTTCACGAAAGCCATACAATAATTCTGTAACACTAAATAGAAATAATATGATGAAAGTGTTAATAACTTTCCAATATACATAAACATATTTGACAAAGAAACTTTTATTTGGGTCCAAACATTAATCTAGTGGGTCAAAAATGAGATGCTTGTGTTATATCTAAGTTTTGTAGCTTTTTAAGATTTTTTTTATTCTTTGTGTCTGCAATTAATTAAAATTATAATTTAATGATAATTAACAGTTTGTTATAAGGAGAAATATTGATGATCTTTTTACAAAATGAGAAAATATTGTACAGGTTATATAAAAGGTTTTCTTTATTACTATTTTAAAAACAATTTCAAAAAAGCTGCATAACTGACATAACACCAACTGGTGATGCCCATTTATTCCTTATAGACCTTAGTTTAAGTGCTTACTATTGTATTATCTGTTTCACTTAATTTATTTTAATGTTGATGAAATTGAGTTAAGTGCCTAATCGGAAAACATTTCCACAATGACATTTTTATATAGCTGTCACATGTTCCATAGATATGTTGAGGATCAAGATTACAAAATTGCAATAAATACATTTGTATGAATGTGCATTTGTTGTTTTATTACACAACCCAATTGATGTTACTGACTGACATTGATGGTACAAAAAAAATTGTACTTCTATTTGGTTTTTATTGGCGATAAGAAAGTAAATCCAATACAGTTTTAAAAACACTCTTTGAAAGCAGTTTATGGTATACTCAAATTGACTAAAAAAGGGGTTCAACTATTCTAATCTATACCAATATATAAGCTGAAGAGTTTGTTTGTTTGAACGCGCTAATCTCAGGAACTACTGGTTCGAATTGAAAAATTCTTTTTTTATTGAATAGATTTATCGAGGAAGGCTTTAGGCTACATAACATCACGCTGCGACTAATAGCAGCGAAGATATAATGGAAAATGTGGAAAAAACGGGGAAAATTATTCATCTTTGAGGGCTTCCTTTGCGTGCGCTGCGAAAACGGTTCAAGATACCAAGAAATATGAATGAAATAATTATTCCTCTTTAAATGATCTAAAAAAAAGTCCGCGACAGTATATGTCAATCTTCTAAGATTGACTCACTATAACATAATAATAGAAATAGATCCGACGGGGACGATGTCGCGAGCGACAGCTAGTATGATATAATACGATGGAATCATCGGTGCTTTCGCAGAATCGTACCCAACCCCGTCACAAATTTATTCACCTTATTTAAATTTTAATCCATTCAATTTTAAAAATAGCTTATAGTAGTTTCTGCGAACCATATATTTATTTTATACCGTATGAGATTGTTTTACATGAATACAATATTGTGATATATATTTTGTTTCATTTTCAATCAAATAAACTAGCTGGCAACTACCTAGCTAACTATAAAAAGTAATTATAAAATATCGAACATCTTTTTGACACAATTTATTGAATTTATACTCAACGCATGACAATTTCGAAAATCGCTCAATTTTTTACAAGCTTTTTATGTATAAATAGATTATGTTGATATTTTAAAAATGTCGAGTGACATAGATAAGAGAGATTTTGGGGACAGTGCTAGCAACAGATCGCAATATAAGGTGACCCCGCGTAATTCAAACCATGTCTTTGATGGAGCGGGTGAAAATATTCAGTACCATAGTGATTCGGAGTCAACTATTTCGAGGAAAAGCAAGGTCCGATACATTAACCCGGCTATATACTATGAAACTGTCGAAGCGTCTCAATCTGTGACGTCATTGCACGCTGATTCCTCTTCTGTAGATGACGTCACACCTCACCCCCATAGCTCGTATCGTAGCAACTCTACGCCGTTTCTGACTGGACGGTTATCGAGTACTTCTTCCAGTAGTGTGAAAAGAAAATCATGTCGACTCACAGAAAAACTTGACAAGGAAGATATAGAGGCAGAAACACCAAGATACGATCAAACGTATCGAGAAGATGGCCCTGATACATTTAGATTATCTGTAGCTTCTCTATCAACGACTACGACTGCAAAGGAAGAGCGCGAAAGAAATGAAAAGAAGAGACAAGAGGCGTTTAAACAGTGGGTAGAAAGAAAAGAGCAAGAGGTAAGACGAGCTAACTAGGTACAAGCTTATACTAAACCTTCAAATAAGTTAATCATTTACATTAGAATCTTTTACAAAACAATCATTTTTGAAACCATCGTCAAAACTAAATAAATGACCACGGGTTGCCTGATGGTAAGCGACGTCTTACCTAAAACCTGTTCACCCGATTCTTGAAGAACTCGGTTTATGTTTTATATTAGTGACAAATTTAAATACGAAATATAAAATTTATGGGTAACATTATATTTGTCAATATATAAATAACAAATACTTATTGTAGAAACGTGAAAAGGCGCGTCTTGAAAAAATAAAACGACAACCAGCCCCATCCACCACGGCGGAACAACGCGAAGAGTCATATAGGCGTTGGCTTGAACGTAAACGAACCCAACTTGAGCGGCAAAAAGCTGAGGAAATAATGCGTAAATACCGTGAAAACGAACGACTTGAGCAGGAGCGTATTAGACGTCAGCAGGACAAGGAAGAGAAACTGGCTGAATGGATACGCAAGAAGGAGGAAGATATGAAGTGTATGTAAATAACTAGTCACGCAAATAAATGTGTGGCTATAAGAACTTAATATGAAATCATTATTTTACCGTATATGTATTCTATCTATAGCAATGAAAACGCGTTCCGAACGGCGTGCAGCAAGGGCGCAAATAGAGGAACAAAGACGGCGGGTGCAGGGCGAACAGGCTTACCGCGACTGGTTGCGCACCAGCAAGAACAAACCCCTTCCTGTACCTCTTAACCAGGGAGAGCTCAGTAAGTCTAATAAAATTTTTAGTATTGTCTTCTATAACCAGAACACTAAGACTATACCAGTCTGATTGCCAGTAAACGAGAACAAGCTTTTACCAGTTGAAGAAACTAAAATGAAGGTTGGTAATGATACCTTTATTACCTAATGTATTTGTTCGTGATATTAAGTTTTAATTTACTAAGCAGATTTGCAATTATTGCTTATTGATTGATTAATAAAACGTATTAGCTTCAGGCAGAGTTGCTCATGTCCTTTGTCATGAATGTGGGTAGAATACGTATGCAGTAGTTACCTAATACACTGTTTTTAAATACAATATTTTTCCAGGTATGCGAGGGTCTGTATCGCAGATGTACATAAATCCTATTCCATGGCAGTCTACTACATGAAACGTTCAATATAATGTTTGTTTTTTTATTATTTTTATATTTACATGTAATTTAATATTGAGTTGTTAATTATTTCTTAAAGAGCTCTATAATAATCTGAAATATGTTTCAGATGTTTATTAGATTGATGTATTTTGGATAAAATTTTGTGATTTTATAACATTTGTTAGCTTAATTTTTAGTTTAATTTTTGGTGTTTAATTATTTAGATTTTAGATAATTAAAATAAAATAAACAGTTTCCGATGAAAAACGTATTTATTTATTGCTCTTACAATAATTATGACTTAAATTACTTGATCATATCAGGGTCCCTTCAAGTACCTAATAAATAAAAAACCAGTAGATACAATAAAAAA
Organism: Eurema hecabe; assembly: GCA_026213755.1. Classification (NCBI taxonomy): domain Eukaryota; kingdom Metazoa; phylum Arthropoda; class Insecta; order Lepidoptera; family Pieridae; genus Terias; species Terias hecabe. The sequence continues at coordinate 6,215,482 of JADANM010006310.1, read as the reverse complement.
CTTGTGCATTAAAGACGTTTCATCAAACACATTTTCGAAATTTATTACCTGTACATTAATTATTCTTTAGAATAAAGATATTATTTTATTCCTACAATGTGAAAGAAACTTCACGCCTGACAGTGCTAACATTAAGGTGCCATGCGAAATGGTTAAAAGGTTTACAATATATCACGCTAATTTAAGTGTGTGTAGTTCTTTTCGTTCAAGTCACCACAGAATCCAAATAACCTGGCATAGATTATAATCTAAAACTTTGACATGATGTTGATTCTTTTTAAATATGTTTCATTACTCATGTCTCTCAATCTCTCTTCAATACATTTCTTCTTCCTCCTTGAGTCTCAATATGTCGGATTTGTTCATGAAGTAGTAAGTAGGTTGTCTCCCCTTAAGGTCTTTGAGGACACGTTTTGCGCCCGCTCTAGTTAGTATTCGACTTAAAGACTCCATTTTTTCAACACCCATAGCATAATGTAACGGTGTTCTTTCCAGCTGCGAAGAAAATGCCACAGTTAATTATGTGGTTTTAATTTGTGCTTTTAAAAATAAAATAAATAGTGTCTGTTTTTGTGAAAATACCATAAAAAGAGAGACAATCCTAGTTTTCCAATTATACCGTATAGTGCGACTTAGTGGTGCAAATTGCCGAATTATGCTGAAGTTTGAACTTTCCAACTTTGAGTGGTCGACAGTGCGAAACGCTGCTTTAGTTGAAACATTTAACATTAAGCATTATACCACATAATGCGCTTTTGTTGCTGTAATTGGAAAACGAGGAATGTTGCGTCTTACATTATCTCCAGTTCTTAGAAGATTAGGGAAGGTCTGTGCCAAGTATGCCACGATGTCTTCATGCTGGGCCAGCACCGCTACGTGCAGGGCTGTCCTCCCGAAGGAGTTCTGAGCGCGCGCGAGCGTGCGGCCGCGCTCCGCCGACAGGATCTCACGAACCTCTGATAAATCCCCTCGCCTTATTGCCCCGTGGAGACGTTCCCGTGATTCCTGAATGTCGTTTATTTAAGTAATCTTAGTACAGCTATAGTATATGTAAAAGAGTTTGTTGAACTTATTTAAAAGCTGGATTAATTTTATTTTGGACGTCACTGTATCCAGTGACGGCTAGATATTAGAGACCGATCATTATGACAAAAAGAGATGAAAACAAGTAACAGCACACAGCATATAAACTGCGCTGTTTCCGCTGACAAACTCTGCGCAGTTTGAATTTCAAAAACTTTTATATTGTTTAGATTTTATGAAAAATAAATAAAATAGGTATTTATGAATTATCAGCATATATGTATGAAATACAGTTAACTAATTTAATTACGACCGATAGTTGGAAATGCTGCTTATTACATAGCTGACTACATAGCCTAAAGACTAAGGCGGTCATGACTGCAAATCAGCAGAATGTATCATAGACATGTGTTATGCAAATCAGTTAGCATAATATTCTTAATCCTGTCAGTAAAATGATTAATGTGGTAACTAAGGAACTAGAAAGGAGACTACCTCAAATGTAGGAATCGAAGCAAGCAAGTTGGACATTTCGCTGTCCCCTCGTTCAGCTATAATTTCGGATATAGGTACACCATCCTCGTCAGTAACATCTAGTATGTGATCGTACCCTTGCAACAATAACTCCATTATTTTATCACTATTTCCTGAAATGTAGATACAAACCATATATTTGATGATTTATTCATAATTGCAAATCAGAATTTAATTTGTACTATATTGGTGACACGGCGTTGCACGAATATTATATGAATTCATTTCACATTTGAACCATTATCTGAATAACTCTATTCATTAAAAATCCTACTAATAATATTATAAACGTAAAAGTTTGTGGGAATATAGGTATGTATGGATGTATGTTTGTTATTCTTTTGCGCAAAAACGGCTGGACCGACTTAGCTGAAATTTGGTATGTAGATAGCTATCTATCTATACATTTCATTCCCGGTATTCCGGGGAACGGGAACTGCGCGGTTAAAACCGTGGGGCACAGCTAGTAAACCGTCCAACGATGGTATATAACCATCGTTGGACAGAGATACTATGGAGTGTTTTTAAATATTAGATTTTGAATACCTCTAGCCGCCAAATGAAGGACAAATCGATCAATTTCTGGTGTGTTTTCTAGAACATTGGCTTGTATGGAGATGTCCCGCGCCGTTCTATATAACTCATCGCGGTATCCAATGCTCACGTCTGTTTCTTGCAGGAGTTGAAACAGTGCATTGTTCGTATGAGTACGAGCTGCTGCGAAGTGTAGGATAGATTGACCGTGTTCATCCTTCAAAAAGAAAATGCTATAAAATTGAAATGCTCTTATGTTACTTTAAGTACACTAATAGTGATAAGGCCGCCAATTGTCAAAACATTTTTATGCTGTAAATTTCATTTTTTTTAGTTTAAGGTGTATTTCTTTTGACAATAAAGAATTATTATTATTATTAAGTTGCAGGTAATTTATGATGCTTAAAAAATTACTTTTTTACAAGTAGCTTATATAAAACTAGCTCGATTATCTTCTTCCTATTGCGCTTTCAATAATTATAATTATTAATTTTTATAATTGGTCCTATTTTTTTGTAAAAAGTTTAAAACCATTATGTTACTACTACGCAATGATGATTCATTTTATGAGGCATAACTAAAGTTATTGTTAAATTTTAAAATGTTGTTAACCGGGCAATGTTTTAAACTAGTTCAGTAATTAAAACGCTGGAGTGTTAGATAATTGTATAATGTATACGTAAGACTGCAAAAATTATTACCCTTCCTTTAGGTTTCGACAACATCGGCTTAAATATATCAGAGCTAGTTTTGAATGTTATAAGGATTAGATTATTGATCTTACTCTTTCAGCACTAGTTGGAGCCACTTCGGGTGCATCAGGACTAGTCTCTTGGTGAGGGTCCACGGTGATAACATCAATGGGTCTGGTCGGACGGACTGCGGTCTTCGCAGCACTGCGAACTGCTTTACTCGGTTTGGTCTCGTCAATATGCTCAGGAGGCGGGTGTTTATTCTCGAATTCGGGAAGCTCTTTTGCTATGAACGTATTTGACTCCTAAAAGAAAAATATCGCAAATGCTATAGGTATCCTTTGAACAATGTTGTTATTGTTATTAACTAAACATTTTAAGTAAAAAACTATATTTTATCATTTTGTTATTAAACTTATAAAAGCGAGTAATGTTAGGCTAATAAATTACACGCTAATTAATTATTCTTTAAACATTACAGCGTAGATGCTATCGAACTGTAAAACGTTTACATTAAGTATTAACTTACCGGCGTACCTAATCGAGGCTTTTCGTGTTCGGGAAAATTATGAAGGAACGTTGCAAGGAACGCGATCGGGTCCTTCGGTTTCACATTAGCCACTTCGGTCAGACCTTTGATTAAAGGATCTCCGAGCGCTGAAAATACAGTTTCCACGTCAACTTCCACCCTCCTAAAATTACTAACGTTTTCCATCGTATGATAAATAGCTTACACTTAGCGAGGTATCTGCCTTCCTCGGTGTGAAAGATGGGAATGTCCAACTGGCCGTTCGCTGCGTGGTTTGCGTCTGAAAACGATCAATTATTCAGTGTTGACCTTCGATATTACAACACCATTAGTTTCCTCGCGTGTATGGTTTTACACGGAGTTTAACGGTTGAAAGAAAAATCGAACATAGGAAGTGACAAAGCCATAATTACCCGTCACTGTATTTTATTTAAACGGTGACCTGAAGTCGATTTCCCCTTATATAGGTACGTACGAGGTCACAATGCCCTCGATTCCTATATTCGATTTGTAAATAATGAATGTATTGCCTCTTTTGTTTGTCGACACACAAAACATTAAGGTGGGTATTTCTTACACAACATAGATCGTTTTTTGTATTGGAGTTTTGGAAAGACAAAGGTGTCTAGTGCTTTCAGCGAGTGCGTTTTAAAAGCTTTGTTGAATAAACTACTTCGTGTATAAGCGTGATCGGCTAGCAAACACGTCGTCCTGAAGTGTTTACGAGCACGCCACTCACAATGTGTTACAATATTTAATACTTAGTACTGACCTAATAAGTAGACCCTGTTATGTCTAGAATTTTCCGTCGCACCTGTGCCTTTCCAACATTTTAAATAGGTAATAATTTGAGAAAAAAATATAAAGCCTAGGTGCATATGGACAAGAAACTAATGCTATATTGTAAATTAAAATAATTATTGTTGTTCTTCTGGATCTCGTAGACTTATATCTGCTAAGCTACTTCTCTTTCTACGAAATATATTGCTTAGCATCGTTGCGATATGTGGTGAATTTTGAAGTGTTTTATCCCTTTCGAGGTGCAGTAGATTTGATACTGCCGTTGTAAAATCATTAAAACAATTTATTTCAGTGACGTTTAAGCTTTGATAGTTGCTGACTCTAGCGATGTCAGCGTTTAAAGTTTCCCGGTACTGTAGACCCCTCATTGCACACAAGTGTTTTATGTTGTCTAAATCCTTTGACAGGCCAGGAAAGTTAATAATGAAATTAAATCGGAGTCCAGCTCCTATAAAAGTAGGTCTGCAAGATAAATGTCCTAGCTTTTCATGCCATACGAAGTCGAGTTTATTGTGAAGATACCTCATTATATTTGACAACTTGCTAAAAGGTAGACCTAGCTCTCCGGGAGAGTCCGCTGGAGTCGAAACGAGTACTCTTAAATGATCATGGACATTAATCCATATTGCAACCGTTTTATCATCACTTACAAAAACACCTCGACCGTAGGGCCAGTACTTGCCGTGTAAATGACTGAAATCGTCGATTTCATCCCTTTCACATAGAGCTATCAGTAAACCCGAAGATGCAAGGGTGGCACATATTTCAGATGGCTTTTCTAATACTTCATTTAATGTATAATAGCTTCCACCCTTTTGATCAGATTCAGGACTGAGTTGTTCAATCACCTTTGTGAATTCAGCATTTAAGAGAATTGAAGTGATAACTCTTTCAATAGTTTCCAGTTTCCCAATTTTGAGATTTAGAGGCAATTCAAACTGTTCCAAGTTTCTTGAACATTCAATATTTCCAGTAAGAACGAATTCTTCGCTAGAATCTACATTCAGTTCAACCAAAGGCTCAGATGAGGTTGATGGGCTGGGTAATGTGGAGCTATTAATAAAATCCGAAGGTGGGTGAATAGGTAATTCATATGAAATATTAATGTTATGTAGGTCCTTTAAGAACGGTGTCAAAAACTCGCTAAAAACATCATATATGTAATAGTCGGGTGCGGTGACACCACCAGAAAAATCATCTTCTACTGTTTGAACGATGTTTCGGTTATCGGGTATTTTTTTAACAGCAGGCCAAATTACGTCGAAAAGATTATGATCTAATTTTGTTATCCGAAACTTTATTGAATCAAATAGGGGTTTTTTCAAGAAGCGCCCTAGAACTAACGGAGGTGTTGCTTTATTTGAGGAGGCTGAAAGGGGTGTCCGGGTGTGTCTCGAAGATGTCAAGAGAATGTAACATCGGTCCAACGTGTCCAAAGCTTCGGGTGCGTCCAGCGTACGTCGCGACGAGACGTGATCCTTGGGCACTATATAAATTTTTATTAATTCCTATTGTTAGGTCATAGAAAAATAATATAATTGTGGGTACATATTTCAAGAAATACATACACATTTGTAATTTACAGAGCTATTGTTAATTAATTCAAACTTATAAAATATAATATTATTAACAAGACTGAAGAGGAAGAGAAGAATCAAGTCATGATTTTTAAGTAATAAATTATTTTTAAATAATATTTATCCACATACCCTTATCGGAAAACATTTCTTTAACAACTTCTTCACTTATACCAAAATCGTTAAAAAGTTGATTAGATGGGAGTAAATTTGGGTTTTTATAGTAATCATCGGCGGATTGACCGTTCTGAAAAAAGAAGGGTATAAAATATAATGAATAAAAGGCATTTAAGGATAGGCGTGTATTTACTCTTACGTCATCTAGGTCCTTTGAGTTGGCTCCAAGTTGTTGTAATAAATTATAGTAATGACCATTATCTGGTAGCACAGCTGCATAATGTAGGGCTGTTCTACCTTCGAAATCCACTGCAGACAACGTTTCTGGAAACCTGAATACATTTGTGATTACTTATTATTAAACATATTACATAATATAAGTACACAAGCTTGGATGTAAAACGTTATTTACCGTCCACCTAAATATTTAATAATGTTTGTTTTCCCGAAAACTGTGGCTACGTGAAGTGGTGTGGCACCATTTGAAGAAATTGGATCGCGGGCAATAGCAAATTTTCGCCTGTCTAGAGCAGCCTGAAGATCTCTTATATTTCCTTCCCTTGCTGCAATATGCACCTTATTTATTTTTTGCTAAAACAATAAATGTGAATTATTAATAATTATGACATTTACAACATATTCTTATTTTCAACATTTTGATAAACGTACCATATAAATTGGTACATTTTCCAAAAAGGATTGAAGTTCTAAGTTATCGGAATATCTCCCTATAAGTCTTGAACCTTCACCGTTTAAAACTAATGTCGCTAACATTTCCATATTTGCCGTATCTATGAGTTCTGTTACTTCTGGATCTATTTGATTATCCTGGTTTTGGAAATAAACAATTTAAAGTTCTGGTTTAAAGTACAATATTTCAAACACAATAATTTTCAAAGGCCATCGCGGTCTACTATCTAACGTTTACTACAATCTATGAAGCTGGCAAAATATTCGTAAGGTGTTCGGTGTTAGTGAAATCACTTGTGCTACAATGATGCTTTAGTTTATATGACGGCACGAGAAAAATCTTGTTTGATGTTACCTCTTTGACTGGTTTTACAAAATCCAATAAAAATACTTACGACAGTTAGTAAATCGCCATGGACAGAATTTTTGTTCATAGGTATACTTGCATCCTGCGAATCTTTTTCAGCTTCACTGCTCACAATACCTTCAATCAAACTTTCTTGAGTATAGCGACCGTTGACGCTTCCTTTATTTGTAAAACAAAAATTTTGAACTCGTAAGGGACCCTCTATAATTGATATATTATGACTATGAAATGTTTGGTTTAAATAACATGAGAAGTGCCAGAAGGGACTCTGTCACTTCTAATTGCATTCCCATTTAATTGTGTTTCCTTTGCAGTTATATGTATGTCATAATGCTCGGTTTGTGTGTCACCTTGTGCTTGTACATCGTCATCGTCCTCAGAGTGGTCAATTTTTGTATTACCTTCACTATCTGCCAATCCTGTTACATCTTCTTGAGAACCGTGTATTAGGTTATCAGAAGCTTCTTTTGTTTTGTCAAGAATGTCATCTTCCGTCGTTTTATCATTTAGTATTTTATCGCTTTGATCAATATTGCTTTTTATTATATCGATATTTTCAATTACACCACTAGGAGCGTGAAAAACGCTATTAATTTGATTGTTTATTTCGGAATCTTCGTTAATATCTTCTTCGCTATTATGTTCAGTTTCATGTTCATCGTTACTTTTTTCTTGCTTTATTATTTCAGGGTTTTCTGTACTGTCAATGTAGTCCCCATCTACATTTTTTTCATTGATGTTATCAGAATTATTAACATTTTCGATAGAGTTTTTATCTGAATCCTCATCATTATTATCTACAGCATCATCTTTAGCATTTGATTGTTCTTCAATATCAGAAGGAACTTTATCTTCTTGATGTAATATTTCATTATTTTGGATATTATCTTCAGCGTCCTTATCATTTTCCAACTCACCAACTTGATTGACAACCGGCTGCTCCTCTGATTCAACAATTTCTGTTTGGAAATTTTCTTCTGCAGGATGATCTGCACTCGTTTCAGTATCTTCTATCTTAGTATCTTCAATGGTTGTATTTTCATCATCATTGTTTTCCTAAAATGTAAACATAAAATCATGCAGATGATCAACAAGCAATGCAAATAAATTAAAAAACTCGACTCATGCATTGTGTGCTGCTCACCTTATTATTATTCTCTATGTTATTTTCTATGATATCAGAAAGTGGTTCCTTAACAACTGGATCAATGTCGTTGCTATCATTTAACTCTGGCAAATTACTAATTAATTCATGTGTGCTACTATTTTTCATTGCATTTAAATTATCTGTGCTTTCTGAGATGGTATTGGATGTTGTCTTTGATGAAATGTTTTCGGTTGATGTTTTGAAATTCTTTCTTTTAGGTTTTTTATTTAAGTCGGCCGTAAAATCAGTATCTAATATTTTCCAATCCCATGACGATGGGTAGGCACTCGACGGCGTCCTTGGTGCGTCTGGTAGGACTTTAAGATTATTCTTATCTATTTCTTGCGGTCTATTTACGTAGTATGCGGGTGTTTTATTTTTCTAAAAGATAATGTTTATACTCGTGTTAATGATAAAAATAACGTTAAAATGGAGTGGTAAAGGTTGTCTGTACCTTTTGGAGTATTATATGTTGGAACTCCCTTTTTTACGTAATATATATAATATATCTAAGAAGTAGCAGTATGTAGTAAAAACCGGATTTAAATATTATCTGTTTATTACTAACATAACTAATACTATTAACTGTAATACGCACATTATCAACAGCTCCCTCATCAGCTCCGTGACTTATCAGGGTCTTAAAGGTATGTTGGTCATCTTTTACTATTGCTGCAAAGTGCAATGGGGTTCGGCCGTCGTTATCTACCTCGGAGATACCTTGAGGGTACCTGTCAACGATGTAGTTAAGAATTCCACAATGCCCCAAGCCTGCTGCCTAAAATCAGGAATTAAAGTATGTGAAAACATATTATGAAAAATTTGGGTGTTATATTACATTTTGTATTTGTATATATACTAGATATAGTGAATAAGATACAATAAATGGTACGTTACAAGTGATTGCCATTTAGAGTGTGGGCCATCGCGGGTGGCATTCTGAATACTTCAGGTACATAATATTTTACTAAACGGCTTAACTATTAAAAACTTGCATCTAAGTGAACATAATGACCAAGAACTTGACTTTGACGTTAAATTTATGTATGTCGCGTGAACATAATACGTTTTGATTGATATGGTAATCAAGTACGATAGAGTAATTCACCATTTGCATGTACATGACCTTTCAGCTATAACTGTTAGTCCACAATATTTTCCTCCTCCTTATAGATCAAAAAAATTTGGTATTGTTTCTTATTTGCAAGATTGAGTCAAAGTCAAGAATAAGGAACAAATAATATGTGAAAGCACACATTGTATTGCTTCTAAGTATTACAGTAGAAATGAGCGTTTGGATTAAGCAGTGAAAAGTTCTACTTACTTTGTGAAAAACCGTCATGTTGTTGCTGTCTCTACTTGACAGAATTTGAGGAGGAACAGGATCACCCGTAAGTTTGATTAGACCTTCCAAATCATTTTGAATAACTGCATTGTGAATGTCCCGAATTGTGTTCTGAAATTTGTTCGTACGTTTCAGTGGTGACACAAATCTGATAGGATTACTAAAATACATAAAAAAGGCAACAACCACATTGAAATCTTTATTAGATAAACTGTTGTACTTAAGTTAGTTATACCTAAACCGTTACAAGAATAGAATTTTAAAAATATAAACACATATTAAAATTTTTAAGGTGTGTACTATTCAACTAGCCCATAAATTTACTACCCTCAGCGACTTCAGACCCTTTACGACAGCTCAGAAGACTCCCAACAACGTCAAACTTATAATGTCGTGAAAAAAAGACAAGCGTCGGTTACATACCATCATATAAGGCACTGCTTCTAAGAATCTTTTCACGATCGGTTGACTGGAGACTTCGCTTAGCAGTCTCGTGCCCTGACCCTCCCACACCACGCGCTGCAACCGCCCCATGTCGCATTCGTGACACCATATTCGAATATTGTGCCTTTTTATCACCAAGCCTGAAAGAATAATACTGCTTTAAAAAAGTTCTATTATATTTTCCCAGTATAATTAAATAATAAATATTTGCGCTATTATTCTAGGTAGGTACTGTATACATATATAATACCCCGCTTCGTTCTTGCCTATATAAGCTATCCTATCTTTTAAGTTGGATCAATCTGCACAAGGTGTGCACAGTTAATTTTAAATCGATTCAGTAGTTTAGGAGTCAATCGCGGACAAAAAACGTGACCCGTATTTTAAATACATATATATGCAAAAAAACAACCGGAAGCATTATTTGATCGATCGATTCCTTCTTCATTTATTTTTTCAATTTCCCACTTTGTTACATGTTACATTGTACATACTTCAAATTAGTTTTAATATAATATAAGTAACAGGCGACCTTATCACTTAAGAGTGATCTCTTCCAGGCAATCCATATTTAGTACAGAGTAAAAATAAATAACAAAAGTAAATCATACGGCGATATGCAACTTATTCTTAAACACATTGTACAGAAAAAAAACTAATTATACATACAAAACATAAAATGGTACATTTCCTTTCTTATTCTGTAAATAATATAAGGAATGGGTTTTTGATATTTATTAACTAGTGCGCTCCTTAATTAATATGACCCGTGTTCATTATAACTATGTATTTTATTTTTATACACACGCAACACTGCAATCAATTACCTGCTTCATCTCTAGGTAATTAGGTATATTGTACTTTATTGATTTTTATATAAGTAATAGATTATGAATTATGTTATAAAACTGAAATCTTTGAGTTTTTAACTTTGGGTTTTCATAAGCTGGTCTGAAACTAAAAATGCCATTCAGTACCAAATAAGCATAATAGTTGAATACAATATACTGGACATGAATCATGTAATCTTCAATTTCTTTAATACAACTCATGAGTGAAGATTTATAGTATTATATATTTTATCCCGTTTGTATTTTTGAAAAGACAAACATAAAACGGCTAAAAATATTGCCATAATTCTTTATGAACTCTGTTATAACTCGTATTCATAATTGTATCTAATTTTCTAGCTATTTAAATGTTTAATCCATAAAAGGAAATATTTAGCTCAAGTTGAGCTTACGAGCAATTACCTTACGCAAAAAAGTATGCGTTTCTTTAGCACATTGTATAGCATGGTATGTGTCGGTATTTAATTTAAAGCATTTGAATGCAAGGAATTTTTCTAGAAACACTAATCAATATAAAAGTTCAAGGCTGATCGGCCGTCAATAGGAGACGTGGGAAATATTGGCTGGTGCGTAAATGGATTGTGGCTTCAGCGTAAATTTTAAAATAGAACATTCAAAACGTTATAACTCGTAATTATTCCCGTTATAACAATTGGATATTACTAACGCACATATTATCCATTATCGATAGGAAAATTAAATCCAATATTAGAAATATATACACTCCTTCAGATCGAAATTATCATAACTAAAAAAATTAAGTAACTTTTTAACATTTCATCTCATAAATTTTAAAGCGTTAAACTAGCATTCATTGGTAGTTAATCAGTACCTCGTTAGGTAAGAGTACCTGAAAGAGTTCATAAAATAATTAAAATTTGATGTCACAAGTTTTCAGAGGATGACGAAAATTGTTAATTTCACGAGTCAAGGCTGGTTAAAATGTTAACAGGACAGACAAGCTTAATGTTTAATGACTCAACCATCGATCGATGCTTACACATGCCTTTTTCAGAACGAGTATATGTCCAATGTAGGACACATCGATGTCAATACTCATTATGTGCCCTGCTCAGAACATATAGACTTTCATGTATAGACTAATAATTCCAATACAACGATCGATTTTGATATTTATCGTATGTCATACATAAAGTAAAAAGTTTGATATTTGATGACTTTCTAGACCTATCTAATTACAGTGTAGCTGACAATGTAGCAGCTCTATTTAAATAATAACAGCTATTTAGGTTATTCGAGACTTAGCTATACATATTTATAGTTTTTAATTATGTATTTGCAGAAATAAGAAATTCATTTTATAACTCTTTAAAACTTGTCCTATGTATTCAGCAGTGAACTCAGATATCGATTTAAAAGCCAAAAATATTCCATATAGTTGCAACAATAATATCTATCTAAATAATTTTAAACATAAAATATACTCAAAGAAAAGCGTTCAAAGAAAACTATCATTTTAAGAATTTTATAGTTATTCGAGTTGGCACTTTATATAAAAGCTGTTCAAGAGTTTGAACCGAAATAATTGCGTAAGTAGCAACAAGTTTGCGTGACGCTCCCTCGAAATCGCTCGAGATTAGCATAATACGAACTTACTGAAACCAACCGATTCATTCAGATGATAACATTTATTTCTTTTACTTCGTAATCGCTAATTAAACAGCTTGTCTTACATCGTTTTTGTAACGCTTTACGTATTTGAGTAATTAGAAATGATTTAGTTTATAAAACGGGTGTAAGAGGGTAGGGCTAGAAAGGCTAGGAAAAACAATACATGACCACGCAATATTTCAGCCACGCCTTTCAGAGCCAAGCCTTTATCTACACGCTAAATAAAAACACTATATTTAGCTTGCTTGACGCATTACAAAAACATAAATTTATATAATAACTTTGGTACGTATATGTTAGTTTTTTCGAGGTATTATCTGATACGAGATTTAGGTATTGTTTATTCTGATAATTAAAAAAATCTGCATGAAAATCGTTTTCGTAGTTTTAAAGATGAAAGTATATTAAATATTTAAATAGGCACAGACAGAAGAAAGCAACTTTGTTTTATACTATTTAATGATGAAATTTCTATCGTAGCTATAAATTAATCGTGATATTATTATTAAGAGACAATATAACAATATACAGAAAACCTTGTATAGCGAGTACTAATTTACGGGTTTTGTCGGTGCCTTTATGAATGCTATGAGACCTTTACGCCAATTGTATCACAGTTTAATATTTTCACTATCAAGAGTCGAATTAAGCGATAAATGCGTCTTAAAGAACTACCATATTGACATTTACCTAGGTAAATTTATTTTATGACAACTTCTAGGCGCTGCTTTCATCTTGATACCTAGATACGAGATACTGGCTATTGCAAGAGGAGGCGGTGGAAAATAAGCGAATGGGCACTGTTATTCTTTATGTATATTCCAATACGATACTAAATATGCTTTATTTTTTTATTTGAATCTTTGTATGTGATTATCTATCTCTATAAATTTACCAGAAAAATGTCGTCATTCTCATAATTCCAAAATAAAAATGATCTACGAATGGTACTACGTGGATGCTACGACTCTACGCATGGACAACTACGAATTAATTAATAGGCTAATAATATTTTAATGTATGGTTGTGATAAATCTTTAATAAAAATCATACAGAATATATTAAATTTTAATTTGCGAGCGACATCATACAGATTGCAGTTTATAAAGATTCAACAACTTATCAGCAACGTTTATATTTAATTTTTCTTTATTGAGGTTAATTTAACAACCGAAATATACTCGTATATACCCTATATGTAATATAATTCGTTCGCTTACATTAACATAATGTAGCACCTCTTTTACATAGGTAACAATTTTATTGGTCAGTTTAATTTAGGCGAGTCAGGAAAGGCACTTAAGTTATTTACGTCACCGGGTAATTTTGGATATTTGCTGCTTGTATATTTCTATAAAATATGTTCTACTGTCTAGTGTTTACAACATATTTACCTAAGATTTATTAAAAAAATGACAGTTTGACATAACTTTAAAAAAGTTGCCATTAAATGTGTAGTCATCAATATAAATTCTTTGTAAATTTCAAGCATAGAATATTAAACATAAAATAATTTGACTACATATAAAAAAATACAAACAGCACAGAATAGAATTTTTTTATCATAATTACAATGGCTCTTTTATAATAAAATAATTATTGACTTAAATCGTTTTTCAAAAAGTTTATAAATTTTACCATAGTCAATAGAATTGTTAAAAATTAGTCTTAATTTATTATAGGCCACAAGAAATAAAAAAAAATTCAAATTTGGAACTCACCAGGGGGGTTCGGCCGCGGCATGTCGGCAGTGGGCAACAGCAGCAGAGTGCGCGCGGCGCGGTAGTGTGCGAGCGTGCGTCCGGCCGCGTCCCGCGCGCCCCGCGCCGCGCCCGCCCGCTCCAGCAGGCCGGCCATTGTCGCCTCATCGCGACACGCCGCCGTGTAGTGGAGGGCGATGCGACCTTCCTTGAAGACGATGATTATCGGGTATAGTATACATGACAAGTCCTTATCATTAAGAGGTAGAATCTAATTTTCATGATGATCTTGTCTGTTGGAGATAGCAAAAGTAGACGCATATTAATTTTATTATGCAACGTAGCCCAACAAACTTCAAACGTAGAATCTAGATTGAAGAATAGTTCAATACTTTTTGTCTTATCCCAAAAGGAAAAATGTGATAGGGTTCAATAACTCTTGTAACCGTCAAGTAGCTATATGGTCAAGTGATTTGTTAAAATCGGATTACCCTGAGATAAATCGAACATTAAGTCTATAGTAATTATAACATTATCTACCAGAAAATCCAACATGGGTCTACCAAATAATTTAATAAGGAGGTAGGTACATACTGAATCTCTCTGATGAACAAGTTTAGGAAAGTGTTGGACGAGCCATTCCACAATATCAATGTAGTTATAGAATACTGCCTTGTGGAGGAGTCCCACGCCGGCGGCATCGCAACACGTTGATAACTTTTGTTGGTTGTAGTCGGATTCGAGAAGATCCTTAAAGTAAATGAAAACATATTGCGAAGGAAATATGTATATCTACGAACAAAAAAAAAACCGATTTGCTGCATTATTGTAAGGTTGTAGTAGAGATATAAATACAATGAATATGAACATCACAATCCGACATCGGATTCTGTTTATCCTAATTTGAAACCATTGGATATTTCCCACCTTTACCTAATATTGCACGGAGTAAATTCCTATAAGTTATTCAATATTAAATTCAATATTTTGAAGACTTGAGAATTGAGTTGAGAAGATAAGATTCTTAGGATACTTAGAAATGCTGTAGAATTATACATTTTTATAATTTAAAATTAAGTATATTTTGACTTAACTTGTAATCTAATCTCAAGATTCAGCAATAGCCTATTTCAAACGGCACACTTTTACGTCGCGAAAAGTAAAGAAAATAACAGGATATGTGGAGAAGAGTATAACACCTACTACTTAGCACTTATCACAGCGAAATTGTGTCACAGTTACACGTAACTAACCTTAAGGTCCAGCAAAGATCCCTTCTCGACGGCAGCATGTAGGGCTTCGCACTTGGATATTAAGTTGAGGAGGTACCGTGAGAGGGGCAGAGTATCCGCTTCAGAGAGCAGGCGACGCCCCTCACCTTGTAGCACGGCGCGTTCCAGCTTAACTTCTGATCCACATCGCAAGAATTTACGAAGATCTGCGTCGATTACTTAAAAAAATGCAGTTGGATTTGTTTGTATTACCTATATCTAATGTTAAAGAACTTATAACATTAAAAATATGTATTGCTATTACAATATCACAATTTTAGATCTGTTATTTCACATTTGATAATTAATTTTGCTAAATAATAATAGGTATTTTTATAATCTTTATTTATTATTTTTTTAAGTAAGTACTTTAAAAAACTTGCCCGAAGTTTAACCATTTCACATTTTCGTATATTTAAAACTTTTCAGTCGATGTGACCACCTGAACTACACTCAATAAGAACGAATTAAAAAGTGCACCGAACCAGTGTCTAGCTACATTTAAAATAATAAATGCAAAAGTAACAAAAGTAAATGTCAAAGTAAGCGGTCAGGTACAAATGTTGACTATAATATCGTCTCGATATGAAAGGCGATGTACCGATTACTTACGGAGTGCTCTCTCACGCAAACTATTTCTTGTGTTTTTATTTAATTTGTAGATTTAGATTATTTTAGCATATACTTTAAAATGAACACGAGGGTTGGTATACAATTAATTATTGTCATCCTGCTTGTTTTTAACGAATAGACTGACCTCTGTGTAAGACAAATGTATTCAAAGTTATTTAAGTAACAAAATATTTATATGCAGAAGAATTTTATTTATTTTTTCATAAGGGAACATTATATTAATTATTAGTTGCATTATTCGATTTGATAATGTATTTTTTGAAACGAGAGCGAATTAAGTACCTATAAAGCTTCATTTAAAGCTTCACAGAAACTCTAACGAACTAGAAATTAGTTTCAAACAATAACAATTATATAAACTTATGTACCTGGTGCGTAATTAAATCTCATATAAATGTAAAATACATTGTAGCTATAACTCAGAAAAATATGTAAAAAAATATTAATTTCTAATGGTACATAACAACCATTTCTAAGCCCTTGTATAGGTGTCACCCTGTACTGTATAGCATGCTCCAATGGTTAGATTACACGAAGTTAGATTACAGGATTTATACTTTAACTGCTGGGCGGGCGACAAGTTTGACCTTTCTTACATAATGCATCTTTTGTAGATCGCTTGTCGTTTCCACGTCGAATGGTCCGAACAGTTAGCCGTGAATATTTATGCTAATTCCATAGCCCGCTTGTATTTCTCGGTTTCGAATTGTTCTTACCCCATAATCGCTGTTTTCGTTTGAATTTTAAACATTTGTTATGTAACATTTATGTTACGTATACTATTAAAATGTTAGAAGGTTACATTTTAAATTTATTTTAAGCATAAGAAAAGATTCGAGCATGGTTTTAAATAAATACGGTAAATGAACAGACATCGCAATAAATCTAAAACTTTATGCTTTATTTTATAGAATGTTTTCCGTTCTCATCCCAGTTAGGTATAAAAAGGTCTAGTTCAGTCTAGCCAAATTTCAGTCTTTTCCATTGAGTAGTATCAAAGAGAAACCTTTAATATAATTAACTTAACAACTTCACTCATTTTCGCATTCGTGTATATGTAAGTTATAAGTTATAAGAAATTTATTAAATATATTATAATGTAATAATTAATTATCAATCTCAATAGATCTTAAAACAATCCCTCTGTATAACTTCATCGATTTTATTTATGCAATTTTAAAGGATTAAAAGCATTAAAACTTAAAAAGCCTAACATATCTTTGAAAGCTTCTTGTTTATTAAGTTTACTATTAATTAATAACCAAGCTATTCCACATTATATAAAAATAACATTTTATTTCTATACCTTTCTAAATCATTCATCTCTCAGTCAGCGTGACCGTTATAATAACCATTTCATAAAGCTCATGTTCTGCAAAAAGGCTTTCTACGCAACACCACGCTAAGGTCACTCCATATTCATATAATTATTCTTTTGATTAATGTTCAAAGAATAGCTGCTAATTATATTGTAATTAAAGTTTTCTTATAATATATAAAAGTTAATTGCTCAATGTAAACATATTGCTAAGATTTTTTTAAATGCGTTGGAACTCCCATCTTTCCTTATTTTTAAGCCTGGCAACGTAAACTTAAAGCATTTAAACCTTGTCATGGATCAAATCAAAATCAAAAATCTTATTATAATAATAAAACATGTCTAAAAAGTAATATTTTCGTTCAAATAAAGCTGTAAACGAGTAGCTCTTACCTATTATTAAAAATGTATGATGAATAATAACAAACGAAATGTTATAAAATAATAAAAACATTATCAGCATCGATTAACAAGTTTCCTTATATTTAACACGGCATTTTATCTACTAGCCCTTCTAGTATTTTATCTCTGCCTGCGGGTCATTATGGCCCGTATCGATTACTTTTCATAAGCACGGAACATTATATGTGTGATGTTATGCTTTTCCGGAAACATGCCTATATAATGGTGCTTTCATATTCCTACTAATTCAATTAAAATTATAAACGTAAGTTTGTAAGGAGGACTTCTGAATTATAGAGAGACTAAAAAGTTTTTTACTGTTTAACGAAAAAACTATTAAGAGATTTGATTAAAGATATGCATGCATGTAGATATTATTATTAAGGATAGTGCAATTAGTATGTATGTACTTACATTTCGGAGGGTTGTAGTGTACATAAAGACCAATATTATTTTTCTGTCCATTTGATGTAGATTTTTTCTCATTATCCATAATTTACTGTTAAAAGTCAGTTGGTATATTTATATAGGTATTTGAAAACATTTTTTATCTTCCCATCTCTGTACTTATTTAACTACTTCTTATAAAAATAAAAATTGTAAAAAGACAGACAAATTTAATTATTTTTATATCTATACTAATATATAAAGCTGAAGAGTTTCTTTGTTTGAACGCGCTAATCTCAGGAACTACTGGTTCGAATTGAAAAATTATTTTTTTGTTGAATAGACCATTTATAAGAAATAAAGAAATAAAAACAAATCAACGGGGACGAAGTCGCGAGCAACAGCTAGTCATATATATTTTTTAAATCAGTTAATGTTTCCAATGATTAGATGTTTATGGTGGGTAACGGATATCTTTCTCTGCATATCGCTTTTTCTATAATACTAGCTACCCGTGCCCACTTCGTTGGGTATAATGTTAACAATCCTTTTTTTGCCTATGACACTCAGTACGCACCTACTAATGTAGCTTTCTATTGGTGAAAGAATTTTTAAAATCGATTCAGTAAATCCCAAGATTACAATTTAACAAACACACAAACTTTATTTCTTCGATATACTAGTATAGATTATAATAAAGAAGTCGCTATAAGTAATATGTATGAGATGTAAGTTGTTCGGTATCGATTCAGTACAAGTAACGTAGGTATACAAAATAGCGTGTAATAAAATTGTTCCTTATCAAATATTTACAAGTGTTTCGCTGCCACTACCCCTAGTCTGTCCGTCGACCGATTTACGAAATTATATCTGTCAACATTTCAAACGAAACTTAAATCAAAAGCATTTCACTTCATTTCCACAGTGCAACTTTTTCTTTCTAGAATACACTAGAACGTTTTCTTTTGTAGGTGATACTTTTCAGACTAAAAAATCTTCGAAATTTCGTAGTTTTTTCGGTACAAGTGGATGAAAAGCTTTAATATACAATAGTACTTATTATACGTTGTAAGAATAATTGGCACAGTGTACAACGCAAGTTAGCTTTGGGTAACCTGATAACTATTTATTATTAATTAAAACAATAAATATATTGGTGTGTTAACAAATATATAAAGAGTGTGTTAGCTTCATATTATTCTTAAATTGTAACATCTACCATGACGCGATTATATTCTGAAGATTCATTATACTTTACCATTCAATTTATTTCGTATATACGTAGACCTATAGTAGAGACATATTTTAAAATACATTGATATATGAAAGACAAAGTAAATTGTGTTCCAATATTTCAACACTAGTTTTTTTTACTCTTCCTAGTATTTTTTAAGTACAAAACATTTACGTTTATGTATTTATTTAAATTTTGAAATAAAAACCTATCGCCCTCACTGTTCATGACGTTGCAGAATTTGGCGAAATTTATACCTTTTCCGTATATTACCGATATTAATGAGTGAATTACTGGCTGATAGAAGGGAGGTTTTTAATCATTTCCTAATGCGATTTTATGTTCTTTTACTTTTTAACAATGAGTAGCACACGCTATATGGAATTCACGCGGCTACAACATTCAACGAAGATATTTAAGACAATTTTTTTTAACTGGTCATTCTTAAAGTATATAGGATGTTTTTAAAATGATAGAAATCATGTTCATTTCACCCTTTATTTCATGATGACAAGAAATAATTGTAAACATTAAAATATTAGATATCCTGATACAAAACAAACTCTAAGGTGTTCTGACCCATGTACATTTTTATGGTATTTTTTGTTTCTTTTCTAAATTTTCTTCGCTTTCCGATAAAGTAATATTTATATTTAATCCTATATCCTTTTTATTTGCGCCTGAGCTTAACTCACTTCGTGCTTCTTCACATTTGTAATCGATTTGATCTGGAAATCAGAAAAAAAGTGATTGTTTGAACTAATCAAAACTGGCTTCAAAACTCAACAATGCGATTTCATTATAATATCCATTTCTCAAAAACCTAACGAAATCTCATTTCGAATTTTAAAGTTGGAATTTAGCAGAGTACATTCAGAATAATGGTGACATTACTGATGTAAGATATTTTAAGTTTGCATAAATTCAAAACGTTACATACCGTTCCTCGCATTGCCATTCAATATTTTGTGATATAGTTCGTTAAATCGTTTTTGTCTCTTCATATTCGATGGCGTTCGAATAACTAAGGTTGGCAATAATATATAATGTTCTAGGTTTGGTTCCTTCGAATTGTATTTTCGACGCCCGGAACTCTTTTTTACTACTAATCTTGGATGTTTTGGACGAACTTTACTCATTATGATACTGCTACAGCTAGTCTGGTCTCCGGTATAATTTTCTTGATTTTTATTAATGCTCTTTCTATCAGTTGGACTGGAACTTCGGTAACAACACGTCGGTTGCTTATTGCTTGATCGTGCGGCATAGCTAGGACCTGGTGTACACTCGTCGTGAGTGAACGAGCGCTGCGTTCTTGTATCGTGATACATTAAGCGATCTTGACTTTTATGATCTCTACGTATTTTTTGTTCATTGAGTCTTCGTTCCGTCATAATAGCTCTAGCAGTTTCATGATCACTCACACCCTCGTCCCTTTCATCATTTTCGCGTCGGTTCTTATGACTTGCTACAATGATATCACCGGTTTTGCCTACGGCTGGGCGACAATTTTCATGTCTATTATTTAGTTTGACAATACGGTAGTGACGACGTCGTCTTCGTTCCACGTGTGCGACACGCTCTCTCAGAAGACTATCAATCAGTCTTTGCAATTCAGATCTAGTGCCGTATCTTTCAGGATGAGCGATCCTTCGTCCTAACCTAGTATTTGGCCAGTGTGTACGGCACACATCTTCCCATATAATATCACTTAGCACTGCCTCTCTAGAAGGAGTTAATTTAATACCATCATCGCGGGGTGCAAATTCACCTTGAGCGAGGTAATGGACAGTGTCCATAAGCCTGTAGTCACGTACAGGATTAAGCTTGTGTCGTATTCTATGGACTCTTTCAGCAGCTATTTTTGGAATGTCATCCCTTTTGCATGGTACTGAGGCACATTGTCTTCTGCCTCGAGCAGTAATGCCATCGTAAAGAGTAAAGTCACGACCATATTGTTCAGAGTTATGTTCCTTTTGTATTGTTGTAGCTTTACTGGGAGAAAGGGGAACAGGCTGTTGTGCATATCGCTGAAATGCGGACGTTTCTGGAATATGACTATACTCGACGTAGCTACAACCTGGTTGGCCGGTGTGCGTCACAGACTTCACATTTTCATTCTTAATGTCGTCTTCTGATGATGATAATGGAACATTTATATCAAGCGTCCGAAATACCATTTCTTGTCTTAGAACTTTTTTTTCTAGATAATCTAACCTTTTGTTTATATTTTTGATATCTCCAATAGACGGCGATATGGTGCAATCAGAAGAAGTGTTGGTGACTATCAAAGTACCAATGTCCGCTTTATTAGGATTTGTTTTATAATTTTCGGTTACTGTTTCTAGTTTAGGCGTATTTATTGTCATATGGGGATAAGTATACATGTAACATTTTTCTGAGGATCTATTCCTTTTCCTATATACTTTAGCATCTCGAGATGAGCTTGAAGTTACGCATGTTGAAATAGCAATAGAACTTTCGTGTATATTATGGGTCGAAATATTCTTTTTTAATTCTTCACTACATGAACCGTTATTTAATGATCTATAATCTTCTTCGGTGTAGTCTACGGAAACAAAAACAAGGTAAAAGATAATGCTCGTTGTGGTGCATTTTTAGTAAATACAATGGCAAAAATATCATTTAATAGTGGTAGTTATTGATAGTTTATACTTACGGCTGGTAAATGATGAATGATCTCCAATAGCAAGTCGTGAGCCGAATTTTTGTGAACGCTATAAAATGTAATTTTAATTAAATCGTATGCAAAAGACATTAAAAATAAGAAACCCTTTCGTTTTACCTTTTTAGATTGAAATCTACTCTTTTCTGCTATGTACAAGGTTTTGATAGCTGGAGCTCGAGGTTTTATTGAGACTAAAACTTTCTGCGAAGAACTCCGTAAAGTTGAACCTTTTTGTAGAATCTCTGTGAATGTTATATTATTTAATACAACTAGTATTAAGAGAACATTATTTAATATCTTTACAGGATGTAAGAAAGGTTTAATTTACCTAAAAGAAGTGGTTTTTTCGGAGTTCTGCCGGAATGTATCGAATCGTCAACTTCTCGGGTAAACTTTTCTTCACGAGTGAATGATTTCTTTTTTGATGGAAACTGATTATTTTCCATCACATCCCATTTTCTTTCTTGCAAGCATAATTAACTTAATATTATTCAATAGTCTGACTGAAAATCTACGAAAATTTTGTGCCCAATATATAAATTTAGAAATCTTTCATATTTTTAGGGACCATAACTCTTGACAAAGACAGCTTTCTTCTTTCAATCAGAGGTTTTTACAAAAAAAGAATGGCTTAATGATAAATGTGCTCGACATTATTCATAGTTATTTAAATTTAATATAATTTATTTCACAGATATAACAATTAAAACTTTAACATTACTTTTGAGGAAAATAAAAAAAATCATTAATTAAAACACTGCTACAGTACTGCATACAAACCCATTTCGAAAATAGAAGATATGAAAAACAAGAAATATATTTGTCAAAATTGCAAAGCGTGACGTTTCAGCCATTTGTACTTTTCAAAAAAATTGTTGATAAAAATAGTGAGTGATTTATTAGGACGTATGGATGCTTGAAATTCTATAGAAGATGTCGGACCAAGAGAAAAAAAGTGGCGGCGTCGGTGGTACGCCTGCTGTGATGGTGGACCAGACGCCTAACAGTCGTCACAAGCCTCCATACCGGCCGACAGAACTACAGGAGGACATTGATCTTCACCATAAACACTCTCGAGCTCCGGCAGTTCAATGTAAAATCCTCCACAACTTAAGTATTTTGTAGAATAAAGTCCATGACATTCTTTGACATTATATTTGATAACTAGTTTTTCCACCATTGCGCAATTTTAATATAATATATCTTGCATAATCATGTGCTATTAACAGCTGTTGCTGAGGAATTGAAAAATCTAACTCAAGAAGCGACTGCAGATGAAATTGTCGAGGACAAAGAACAGAAAGATCACAAACGTGGTTAGCTCATGACATTTTTATCTTGAATATTTGTCAACCGCACAGAAAAAAATCCGTTACGTCTATTTTATTCTTTTAGCGGTATCATCAGAGATGAACAAGCAAAGCGTTGCCAAAAAACTATCTTCTACTCCTAAAAAGCGAAATTCGTCACCTGAGTCCATTGTTTTAGCACCTGTGGAAGTCGACACGAAGGTATACGTGAATCATTACTTTTTATTATGAAATTTTGTCACGCCAACATTATTGTGTGTGATGTTGCGGGTGATAGATAAAGAATGCGCTAATATGCGGAATTCTAGTAAATTATATTGATAAACCTGATTTTTTTGTTAAATATTTTTATGATTAGTCTGAAGCGTTGAATTTAATTTTTTAGAAGGGTTCAATCACACCACCAACTCAGCCTATACCCCAGGATGTGGAGGCCGTTTCGGGAGCAGACTTTACTGAGATGGAGAAGGACGCCGTCAAACAAGCCGAAACTGATAGCATTACGGAAGAAATTTCTGAGACTCGGACCGTCGAGCCGTCAAAGAAATATTCGAGTTGGGTAAGTGTTAAAATAGTATTTTAAGATTTCCATATTATAATTTTGCGTGGCAGCCCGCAGTTGCTGTTTTATATTAAATACAATTTTCGTCACCGATTTGATAAAATGTACTATGTTGCACTTTTAATCTATAAAGCTCATAGGGCTTAGAACATTATAAATTTTGTTAGGCGATATATCAATGAATTGTACTAATCTAATGAATTTTTTAATATTTGGTATATTACTATATAAAAGGGTCGGTTATTGTAAAAAAAGTGGCAATCTTTCTTTTAACTGTACTCTCGAGCGACGTGATTAAAAAAAAAGAAAGTAGTATTAACGTGATTTTAATGATTCTAGTCAGACGATGACGAGGAGGCGGGCGGGCTGCCGCGCAGTGAATCGCGAGCGTCGCGCGTTTCTCGCGTGGTGCGTCAGTTTTTCTGTTGCGGCGTCCCGTACGAGGCTCCCTCCGAAGAAAATATATCATCGGGACGAGCATACGGCCAAGGAATTTAAAGCTTCACCCAATGACACAGCAACGGCGACGCTCTCGCGTTCTCTAACCTTACATTGGCTGGCCATTTTCGATCGTCGCTGCTATAGGCCGATAGCATTCTTGTTAAGCTTTAAGTGACGTGTTCAGCATCAGTTACCTGCTGTTAAATTATGTATACAAGTTTGGTTGATACTACTCAGCTAGCGATCGGGGATGGCCAGCTAAAATATCAATAGAAATATTTACTTATGTGTGTGTGTACTTAGCTGGTGTGTACATAAAATTACTAATAAAAATGGTATTTTATTGTTCAGCATCCTTAACTGAAAATGCATGTGGCCAATTTGCAGAAAAGTATTTAGAGTAGATAATTTAGATTATGGATTTTATTATAATTAAACTATTGTAAACATTTAAGATATTTTGTCTCGTTATATTTTTTTATTAAACGCACTTTGGTATTTTTGCGTTAGTTATTTTAATTATTACCAACAAGATTTTCC
Source organism: Eurema hecabe (assembly GCA_026213755.1). Taxonomy (NCBI): domain Eukaryota; kingdom Metazoa; phylum Arthropoda; class Insecta; order Lepidoptera; family Pieridae; genus Terias; species Terias hecabe. The sequence goes on along the minus strand of JADANM010006310.1, from coordinate 6,190,712 downwards.
CACTAGATAATTTCTTGATAAATTTGTGATTTTTTTCTCGTGTGCGAATAATACAATTTGAATATTAATATTTGTAGTACTTACAAATGCGCGCTTGCAATGCTTTTAATCCTATTTGGCGAAACATTTGCTTAGCGCTATTTTAAAAACAGACCTTACTTACAGCACAGATCATTTAAAAAACTATAGATAAAGACAACCAAATTACCATAATATAACAATCTGTCGAGAAATTGCAGAGGTAGAGGAAAAGCGAGCATTTCTGAACTTCCGATGCAAGAGTACCAAAAATCAATCGCAAAATGTGTTGGTAAGCGCATAACTCGATAACAGCTGAACCAATTTACATAATTCTTTTTTTAGAATATTCTTAGATGTACGAGGATGATTTTTAAACAAAAAATTTAGGTGTAGGGTATAGGGTTTCGCGTAGTAGGCGCGTAGTAGGTAGGCGCGAAAGAAGTCGCGTTGGGCCGACTAGTATTATATTCTTTCCAATAGGTATACATATATCGGCCGTATGTAAGTTGTATTAAAATTACAGAATACAACAAATAATACAAAAAAGACATGCAAGGACAACGCTTGCCAAGGAATGGAAGACTTGCCACTGGTATGTTCAACTTGTGTACATTATTTAAGATCTTATTGATTGACCTGCATTTGTGATTTTGAAAAGAACAAAGAAAGAGATGAGAAACGAAATATGTTAGTGTGAAAGAGTATATTTTTTAAACTAATAAATTAACTATATATAACGTAACTAATAAATTATATGATTTCATTAATATATAGCATAGATGATACTTTTTATTCAGGAAATAGCGGCAAAAAGTCAAGCATGGATTTTAGAACGGAGACCTTCAGTTGGGCCGTGTTTTAGACCAGGATTGCCCTTTGAAGGACCAACTGGGATAACCATTTACATGCCAAGGGTATCTTGAAACCTTTAAGTTCCTTTAAGTTGAGAAATTAATCTTACATTCATAATTGCATTATTTTCTTTTCACAGAAATCTATGGTTAAAATGCGTTCTTCGGGAATTAATATTAATGTAACACGGGTAAGTATTACATTTTCTAATTCATGATGTATGTGACATGCTCTAAAACTTATATTGTTTTTTATATAGAAAAATTCTACCAATAAATCTAAAAGTCATGAAAAACGTGAAAACGGCGAAGAGGTGCAGGGAGTGAACGACTCGGTAATATTCATGTAGAAACAGTTAATTTTTGTACAACATAACCGTTCTCAAAAGAAAAATAACATACAAGGTTCTTGAAGGGAGCGAGTTGTAATTTATTTCGTGTTCGGAAATTTATAGGCTACTAGCTGTGTCACGCGGTTTTACTCGCGTAGTTCCCGTTCCCGGGGCAACACCGGGATGTACGCTATCCTATCTTTTAAACGGGATCAAACTGCGCACGGTGTGCATATTTAATTTTAAATCGGTTCAGTAGTTTTGGAGTCAATCGCGGACAAACAACGTGACTCGTAATTTATATATATACGGTCATACCTATATTGAGATATTTTTATATTTTCAGTGTGACCCCGAGAACAAATTATTTGCGTCGCTAAAAGAAAAGATTAGCGGCGTGCATGATAAACTGAAAAACGTTTTTAAATTTTAGTTTTTCTTATTTTGTTTGATAAATTTGATAGACACTACAGTTTTACTGGATATTAAAAGAATATTGTTGGCAAAGAATATATTTTTCATTTACAAAAAATGTTTAAAGTTATAAACCATACATCACACATTATATTGGCGCAGACACTTAGAGAATGTGTAAAATGTAACATATACGTAAAAAAATCAATGTATATAGAAAAATATCAAAAACATTAAAGAATAACAAAATCAAGAAACTTACGCTATACGCGAATTATGAAAAGCAAAAATCTGTGACTATGACCCTATAAACCTCTTTACCGATCTATTTCAATATTGTCGTTTCCTTGCTAGTTTTTGTACCTACATCAGCACCGTGAACGGTAATACATTATTTAGACCATTTTGATATTGAGCTTCGGGATATTTTTGTAAAGATTATTTGTAAGCAAACATAGCACATAATTACCTATAAGTAATATGAGAGAATAAACGAATATTACTGAATATCTGTTAGTAATATTATGAATTGCTAGTGTTTCTATTACGATCACTATACCGATTCTTCGCATATTAGAGCTAGCTGATTAGAATACCCCTGTTCTTTTTACGTGGCCTACATACAAGGATCGGTAGCCCTTTTCCTAATCTGTTGTTCAATGAGAACACTTCTAGGAACAGTCCTTAGGGAACATTGGGGCCCCTTAAGAGGCATTTGGTGCTTAAGATTGGAAGCTCGCTTCGCATCATATTCGGCTTCGCGCGGACGCCAACAGAGCTCCATGCTACCGCATTTACATGTCATTTCACGACATATCTGTTTTAAAAATAATTAATTATGAAAACGTTATCTATAGTAATTAGTACGGGCATGAAAGGAAAATAGCAAAAAAGAATCCAATCATGTTGGAGGTTTATAAAAAAATTGCTTCAAGGGACTCGCACTTTGAAGGCGAGTCAATACTCTTTTGCTTTCATAAATTGAAAGATAAATAAATATTAATTTCGTTGGTGGTAGAAAAAGCTCGTTAGACGTCGATTGGTTTAAGGACATTCTTTCACTAAAAGTTCGTTACTTTGTCACAAATATCAGCATGTTTGAAAGGCACATAACATGTAATAATAATCATACCGATGCAAGGTACTCATCGCGGCACTGATCGGGGCAGTCGCAAGTCCAATTAACGGGCGGCACGCACGGCACGATGGGCGGCGAGTAGCACGTGCCCGGGTGCGCTATGCACGTGCCGCAGCAACACTGCTGGCACATCGTGTATACCTGCCAACACAAATGGGTGAATCTCCCTTTAAGATATGTGAGCCTGGTATATTAAGTTAACTAAAACCATGGTTTGTGTTTATGCGCTTATCTCTAGAGGAGTACCTCTAGCCTAGTAAAGCTAATTAAAAAAAATCGTTTATTAGTTCATTAACTCAAAAAATATTACAATCAAATTGCACGTAGACCTAAACTAAGACCTTCTATTTACGATATAATAATAAAGACTTTATAACAGAAAGAGACATATACAAGGTTTGCATATGCAGGGATTTAATACTGGATGGTCTTTAATGTTATACAAATTCCCTATGCAGTCCTAATAAATGCTATTATTTGAAATATAACAACTTACCAGCCATATGGCGCGAGCGATCTCGTTCCGAACATAAGGTAAACAATTGCATAGAAGACAGTTCTCGAATTTAGACAATTCAGGAATACCAAGATTTTTCTCTATGCCAGATGCACCTAAAATAACCTGAAATAGAAAAGATCAATATATATTATAATATAATAAAAGTTCAAAATACACAAATTGATTTGAAATTGTATTGATACGAGCTAAAAAAATCATATAATTAGGTAGTATTTTAAAAATATACACAGAGCACCTTAACAAAAAAAGATTTCAATGGAATATTTAATTTCATTGAAATATTTTTTGTTATATATATAACTAAAACTAGTTTCTTATTTCTTACTACAGATTCAATTGTAAGCTTGACTTCTCAATCCAAAACACAAACATACTCACCTCACTGGCAAAGAACTGGCAATTAGGAGCACATGTTCCTAGACTGTCAACGTATGCGCATTGAATCACTTTTGGGCTACCTTGGAGTCCTTTAACTACATTGATAGTAGTTCTGGCAACAGCGTAAGCCCCTGAGAGACACGCTGTTGCTGTACAACAACCCTTAGCAGCACAGACAGCTTCGGTTCCACTCATAATGCATGATGTAACGCATTCGATCTAAAAATACTTTTTAATTAAAGAAAACATTAAGACCCGCTAATGTGTCTTTAATTTAAAGGAAATATACTACAGTGACACGGGTTACTAAAGGTTAAATTAACTTACTATAGTTCTCAATATTATTAGTACTATGAGACACGTGTACAATGGCGGATCTTGGGAGCCAGGGGTCACATAGTCGTAGCCAAGTCAAGAACTGATAATTTAATAGCTATAATGTGACAAGGTATATAAATAAAATCACTTGTATATTTAATTAGTGTTCCCCCTTCGTCCTGAAAACAGCTCTGGGATGGGGCCATACAAGACTATCTTCCAACTTTGATAACAAATTGACTGAGAATACTTGTTCCTTACTTGTTCCTGACTCATTTTGCAGGGATGGACTGCAGCTGAGAGTACCGGTACCATGGTTTGTGGTGTTGCACCTCCAATGACGGGAACCCTGACGGACTCTGGAGGAACTCGGAGGAAGTCTGCGAGCACGGTGTTCGCTCGCACACAGTTCAGCTCCACGCATCCAAGCAGACGCCTCGCGTCATACTTATTACGAAGCCTTTGTATCTCTCCAACCAATGGTACTAAGCTTTCTACCGGCTCTGTTGCTACTATTGTAAATGCCTGACCAAATTACAAAGGACCAAATTATAAACAGTTTATTTTAGTAAGGTTAGACTCATTACTATAAGTAACGGACCTAAAGTAGATACTACAACGTCGTCCTTTATTAAATATCCTATATAGGTAATTTAGAAAAATAATACTCACATCCGGACAGGTGTTACAAATCTGTAGAGTTATTTCGGTTAAGATTGGCGCATTATTTTCGAACGAATCGGCGCCTTGTCTTGCTACTATGACCACAACTCTAGCACCCTAATGAAGATTTTATGTTTCATTAGTAAGTATTATATGATATTAAACAAGTAAATTGAAAAGGTTACCTTCAAAGCATCACAGAGCATATGTGCACCAGAAAACGATGAAACTTTACATTTGGTGTCGACGTGACTCAGCTCCATTCCGTAGCCGCAAGTTGCACATACATCGTGAAGGGCTATTTCATCAAGCAGGGGACATTGCTTCAGAAGCAACGCTAGAGGTTCGCCTGAAGAGATAGAAACTACATATTTAACTACATTTTCATTAATCGTAATTCGTGTACTGAAGTTGATAATGAATTAATCAGGTATATATTATTGTTTTTAGTCGGTATGGCCCTTTAAAAGACAGTCTGACATAACCGTCTCCTTCTCCCCCGAGGAGGTCGCGGTGTCCGTAATTCGTCCGTCCGTAAAAAATGTATGTATAGGTTTTGTATATCCTACTTAAATCAAGACACTTCACGATCAAATCAACCGTTGTATTTTCCGTTGCTCTTTTACAGGTTGTTTGGACTCAACGCTAGACTAAGATATATGAAAATAGTTTTTTCAGACATACTTTTTTTCTATAAGTATAAGAAAATCAAATTTACCAGTACAACCAGCAGCTCCGCATATAGTTACTTTCATACCACCAGGATTTGTGCTGTAGAGCTTTTTTGGAATTTCCCTCAATATACTTTTCACATTAAACTTTTTTACTTTACCCAACGAACAACGGTTGGCGGTTGTGATGCATGCGTTTAAAAAACACTTCAAAAACATTTTTTGTAAATATTTTTTTACAATTTTTATTGTTTTATTTTAAAATTGTTATTGTTTTTACACTAACATTGGTTGCCAAATGTTTGACTTTTCATATTCCTCTTTGAGCTTTAAATAGATTTAAGAAGGTTTTATACCATTTTTAGTTAACTAAAAATATGTTAAAAAAATTAAAGTATTTTTATTTGAGGTACTGAGATATTCAAATACTGAAGGCAGCAAGCATAACGTTACACGGTCATCTACGTAAGTTAAACAGCATATTGTAGAAAACAATTTGTAGGTATAAACGTTGATCTTTATTGCTTGGGGAATAGTCATTCTTCTTGCCTTACGGTATCTTTTTTTTTTTTT
>JADANM010006310.1:6153316-6184433 GCA_026213755.1 Eurema hecabe | reverse complement strand
TCTGGTCCATTTAATCCTGCTCTCCCTCGTCATGTGTCCAGTCCATCTCCACTTTAACTGTCTGATTTTCACTATAACATCTTCTAATTTTGTGCTAGATCGAATTTCCTCAGCTCTTTTACGATTTCTCAATGTTAGACCCAACATGCTTCTTTCCATCCCTCTTTGGCATGACCTTAATTTTTGCAGCTGTTTACCGTATAGCTAACTCGTAAACAGCTATACGGTATCTTAGTTTTACTTTAATTTCCTTGATAGATGTAGCGCTTATCGGTTGATAAACGCGACAACGTAGAGATTTGAAGTCATATTCAACGTCTACAACTGAGAGTTTACAGTACATGTTAACCTCTACGTGTAGGTACCTATGTATGTCTTCTACGAAAGACTAGCCACTTCAATTTACTTAAAGCATTGTTAGGCATATACTTTTAATATTGTTATACATATGCGTTTTCCCTTACCTTGATGGTATATTTATTTTACAATACGTATTACGTAAACTGTTATGTATGTATTTAATATAAGCGATTACAACATAAGTGCTTAAAAATTGTTATGTTACCACCCGAATCACGCAAGCTTATTATAAAGCACTCAAACAGGATTATTTTACGATTTTAATTATAGGTCTTACTTAGATAAAAACGGAATACAAAGCTTTTTGTTTTCAAATACTATTGAACGGCGGGAGAATCAGAAATTCAAGTAACGTGATATAATAAAAAAATGTTTACTTTCTGGCAAAAAATTTTACCTTCCAATTTACTGAAGAGGCGAAACTTACGCATCGAAGATATAATAACTCCACTGATTATATTAGCATCTCTTACGGGATTATTGCCACATAGCATCAAATTTTCTAAGTCCAAAAATGTCTTTAAGATAATTCCCTTTTCGATTTATTTAAATTTTCTGTGTAGCTTGACAATTATTGTATTGCTATTTACATTCGGAATTATTCATGTTGTATATATGTTTGGCACCGCCGAGAAATCTCAATTTAATAGTGAAGTGACCACACAGCTAAATTACATAATGGAAGTGATTATTTTCGATATCTTCTGCCTTCTAACCTTTGTGTTTGCTTTTTTCTATCGATCAAGATTTGTTAACATTTTTAACATGATAATTTCAACGTGGAGTTCAATACCACCTACCAAAAGAACTCAAATCATCTTAAAAAAACTACGATTTCGACGAAATATAGCATTGCTGTGCTTAATTGGAACCTTCATTATCCAGATGTCTGTTAATTTATCACGACAGGAAGGGCCGTGGAAAAAGTTATTAGTAGGCTTTTCTTTTAACATGCCACAAATTATACAGTTCATTTTGCATGCACACTACATGATGTTGGTCCTAACAGTTGCTGCTATTTTGGAGAATATTAACAGCCAGTGTCAACTCCTTGCACACAGCGAATTTGCATCGTACCCCTTTATCGAAATTAAGCCAAAAGTAAAGAGGATGTCACTCAGACAAATAGAGCTAATATATATGAAAGTGTTCGATATAAAAACCGAAATTAACAGAGCATTCGAAGGTCCCATGCTGGCATCAATAATGCAATGTTTTCATGCGTTGATCAGCGAGTCGCACATATTATATCATGGAGTAATCGTGGACAAAAGAATAACAACACACGAAGTTTTCAATTGTAGCTCTTGGATCATTTACCAATTTATAAAAATATATTCTTTGGCTGTTTCTGGTAGTTTACTGAAGAGGGAGGTAGGTATGACTATAAGTCAGTAACTATAGACTATAAGTCATAAACCAGCCGTGTCTATTTTTAATTATAATATTGATAATTTTACTCGTACTTTTTATTACAGGCATTAAAAACTGCACAGATATTGCACTGTGTACCTACAGAAAGACAAGACGTGCTTTGGTATATGGAGGTAGGCTGAAATAATAATATTAAATTAGGATTTTTACTTGTGAAAGTTAGATAACAAAGGTAGCGTCAATTGTTTTATTTATTCCAGGTTCAACATTTTTCAACACTCCTAAAATATCAATCAGTAGAAATTAATATTTACGGTTTCTTTCCCGTAGATGCTACTCTCATGTTCAATGTAAGTATTTTATATTTACAAACTCGTTTAAATGGCAAGCTATGAATTATCAAATCAATATCAGAATATATCTTCTAACTTTAAATTTCTCTCAAAAAGTGACGATATGTGAATTGACAATGTTTAGTCCATCTTCATCATCATTATAACAGTGTAAGTATAAATTCATTTTTACTTTCAGATGATCGCCTCGGCAACAATGTATTTAATAATCCTTGTCCAGTTTGACAACAATGATTAGATACGACATTTAAAAAGACTCCTTGAAAGACAAACATAAGTGTATGAATTAATTAGTGCTCAGTGAAAGCTTTTAATAAAGGTTTAATTACATCTATACAATCGTTTTTGTTTTTGAAGTGATATGAATTATTAAATTTTAAAAATGAGAAATAAATAATTTATGGTTTTTTAAGGAGGGGAAACGCATATATACACTATACAGCCCTCGACTGTATGTATGTTAAGTGTAACCTTGAGTTATGGCTACAAAGTATAAACACATCGAAACGAAAGTTTCGGATTGGATTCGATATTGCAATTCAAAGTTTTTATATATAAAAAATTATATTATCATTGATTTTTGAAAAGGAGATACATTTCATGACTTAATAAATGTGTAATATCGTACAACCGTACCATACTCTCGTTAAGTATACGTATTCAATTTTATTAGCAATAGTAAACTTTTACTTTTTTTTTACAATTATGGTTTCTATTCTTCAAAAATCTATGATCGAAACCAGCTGCCAACTGTCAAAAATTGACAAGTGACAGTCTAGTCTTACGGGTTAATAAATTTTTCAGCTGCCGGTTGCTTTTTGTTTTATCTAAAAAAATAATAAAATAATACTTCGTTGCTGAATTACATCTTCGCGCTGATAAAAATATTCACTAAACCGTCATCTTAAATTTGATAATTTTATTCTTTCTTGTAGTTTATTACTCGCAGTTGTGGAGAGAATACACAGGATGGTAAGAAAAATTAAAAATTTCATTTATTTATTAAAATAATGAAGTCGTATGTGAATGTCTTACAAAAGCTAAACATATCTTAGATTTGGTGCTTAAATGAGAACGGTTTTAAATTAAACTTATTGGAACCGGCGAATAGGCGAAGCCATTTTGCTATTGTAATGGCCGGCCGCCATGTCATTCCTAAAATCACATGTTGAATTTCATGATCTTTCCCCTAGTCATTGTTTATTTACGATTTGGTGTTGACACTTCATTGTATGTTAAGAAATATAATGTTATAATATTATTCTTAAAATAAACGTATCTTCCCAACCTTCAATACGCCTACATATGTATGTCGATTATTTTTAAATTATATTAGGTGTACAGTTTAAATTACAAGAATAAATATGCTATTTTTTAAACTAGTATTCAAAATTATATCAAAAATTAAAATTTTATTATTCTATACAATGACCATGAAATCCTTAGATAAATAAATATAAATGAAAATAGAAACTATATTGATTTATTAAAATCTATTTAAATGCAAATTTAAACAATATCAAAATGATCAAAATACAAGTCTTTTGGGCCCAGAGAAAAAATAAAGATTTAAAGATCCTATAGAAGTGTATATTACATTCTTCTAGAAACATTGTGTCATTTGTGTTATGATATGAAGTTGTAATTTTTATCTCTATTCTATCTTATTAGTCTTATTCAGTATTAAAAATCGATATATTTATATATTTTATATATTTTTTTAATTGTGTTAGTTTATGTACCATTTGGCCAGGTGATTTTATTGTTCCATAAAAGTGATTACTATGAAACATTAAATAGATAATTGTGCACTAGTAACAGTCAATAAGATATCAGACAAAGTATGCTTTGTAATAAAATTTTGGGAAGTACCATAGTACTAAACATTTAAATTAATATTTATATTTAAAATTTTATTCATTCATTCATTATTTAAATATAAAAATTCTTAATTTAAGTCTCTTAGGGATAAATGTGATCTTAATATATTATATGAGTATTAGAAATTTTGTTAAATTGTTATTTGCATCTAAAATAGTTTAATTGGATAAAATGGCTTACAATTGTAGAAAATGATTTATTAATTATGTCTTAAGTAAATATTTCTTATCTTTAAAATCAGTTTCTTGTTAAGTTACAAGGAAAAATTAAGTCATCCAAGTAGACAGTAATTGCATTAAATATGATACAAGAATACTTGTGCTTAATTAACTGTATTAATATAATCTTGTTATTCAAGAAATTTGAAGAGATTTACAATGAGCATGAATTATTTTTAGTTAGCTAGTACTTAGTTATTTGTTGGCATTATACAATTCCTGTATACAAATACATTATTAGCTATATGAACTTATAATTAACGAAAAAATCATAGCACTGTATTTTGAATAAGTCCTGGTTTGTAAGCATAATTTTTGTAACATTATATCATATCATCCCTGTATGTAAATTAAAATTGGGAATATTTGGGCATATTTTTTAGTTGGGAAGACTTAAATGTTAATTATATTGTATTTTGAACTACAGATGGACGGTATAGTACACCCTCATCCTGGTGTGGTGCACGGAGGAATGCCAGGGGTTGTGCATGGCATGCCAGTCCATGGGGCTGGCCCAGATGGTGAACATGCACCCCATGGCCCAAGACGCCGCTACCAGAACAGACCCAAACCACCTAACAACTTGGAGAGATTGCCTCTTGATGAAGCTGCTAAAAGAGTGTGTTCTCAATTAATTTTCCATAAAGTCACTTTCTTCTGTCTTTCCCCATATAAACTTAAATCTAATGAAGTGAATTAAAACTTCCATAGTTTGTCATCAATCAGTGACATGAATCTTGAAAAAAATTAAGGAAAATTGCTTAAGATGTTTTGATAATAGTTTAATTCTTTTAACAGAATTGTATTTCATTTATATCAGGAAATGGAAGCTCTTCCCATGAAGACCCCCGTATCAGTGCTTCAAGAGTTACTGGCCCGTCGTGGGACAGTGCCTAAATATGAGCTGGTCCAGATTGAGGGCATGATACATGAACCTACATTTAGATATCGCGTAACAGTCGCTGATTTAGTTGGTAAGTATTAAATTTAATTCTACAATACTTCATACTCATAGTGAAATAAAGTACTTGTAAATCTATCTGTAAAATGAAAAGGTTTGATAATTTTTTTCTTTTGTACTAGCTATGGGTACTGGCCGTTCTAAAAAAGAAGCTAAACACTCAGCTGCTAAAGCTTTACTGGATAAGCTGACTGGTGCTGCTCCAGCTGATCAGCCTACTAATGGAAATGTACCAGAAACGTAAGTGACATTATAATTCGAGGGTTTTTTATATATTTTATTTTAATTCTATATATTTCTCCCAAAACTATGTTCAATATTGTATCCAAGAAAGTAAACCTTTAAATAATAAGTATAGAAATAGACTGATTTTACATTTTACGTTAATAAAATCAAAAACAAAAAAAAAAAAAAACTGTGTAACAATATGCTGAACTTTTTTTTTCAATACTTAAAATAGCTACATTTTGTACACCCATAAATTTTCATATTAGTCCTTTAGTTTCAAGACCTAATGTCAAGCTAAAATTTTAATATTATATTAATTAATTAATTTAATTTATAGTGGTGCTGTGGTGTCGTCATTTGAAGACAAGCTTATGGGCAACCCTGTAGGCTGGTTGCAGGAGCTGTGTATGTCCCGCTTTTGGCCTCCACCCTCTTATCATGCTGAGAATGATGATAATGTTAACAGACGTAAGTTTAATATTTGAGCATTATAAAAAATACCTTACCTTTAGGTTTAAATACTTCCATTTCTATCTTGTTTAATTACCTTTTATTTTTAGTAACACATAAGAAGTCTTATACATAAAATATACTGTAATAAATATGTTGTATACTATAAAGGATAACATGTACTTATAAACAAATATTGTTCTCAGGGCTACCTCATGAACGCCAGTTTACAATCGTGTGCACACTGCTAAAACGTCGCGAAGTAGGAACGGGCAAATCTAAGAAACTTGCCAAGCGTCAGGCTGCTTACAAGATGTGGCAGGCGCTGCAGGACAACCCACCTGAGTCCTTCCAGCCTGAAGAGGAGGTAATTCTCTATTCTTATAGTTTACACCAGAAGAAAGTAATTTTTAATAAATTAACCTTTGAATAATTTCCTCATAGTAAAAATAATTTGTGATAATTACAGACTACCTTCACTAACAAATTTGATGGTAAATCAATTACATAAAGAACACATGTTCCTTTTTATTTTTTGTTATTTCAGCCGGAATTCTCAACAAACTTTTTGCTAATATTATTGTATAATAATCACTAACAAATATATGTGAACATAAATTTTAACCAATTTATTGATAACCTAGAACTCACAGATGCCTTTATTCAACAGTCACAGCTAAAAGGGCTGTTTTTTTTTTTAAAAAGTTAGCACTTGGCCAGGTGTTTTACTATCTTTCAGTCGGCTTCACACTACGAGCTTCAGAGCAATAACAAGGGTCACGATGCAGGGGTTGACTAACGCTAATATACGATTTGTTAGCATTACATAAAATGTTGGCAAAACGTAAATAGCGAAATGCATTAAACATACAAAAATTGGCTGAATTATATGTGTGATTGGTGTTATTTTCTAGGGCGGTGTCGCGGCCCGATATGCCGACTTGAAAGATAGTAAAATCTCTACATTGACTACAAGTCACAGCCACAAAGTGTCGCAGTTTCACAAACACCTCAAACAGTCTGTGGGCCCCAACCTGGCCAAGTTGCAGGTATGAACGCATTCCATATTATTTGCATGCTCGTTGTTTTCGCATGTTTTGCTAACAATCACATTTCGGCTATTACTTTCCGTGCAATTGCGAAAGTTGTGCTTCCATAGATAGGCTATTGTGTGTGGTATTCATGTATGGTGATCTTTCTTTGAATTTCGATGTTACATTAAGAACCTATTTCATTGATGGTTTACGAACAAAAACAAGTACTTAACATTTTTATACAGTAATGTTAACAACCTACTGACTGCTAAGATAATTTTTATATTTGTTCAATTACATGTTTTGCTAGAAATCTGCTTGTCAGGAAAAGTAATTACACAACAACAGAAATGGAACATCTTTGTACACTTTTGTGTGTAGACTTGCCTGGATTGGTGTATAGTTTGATGTTTTCTAGTATTTTATCTCACTATTAACTTAGCATTACCTTTACAGGTTACTCCGTTAAACAACAAAGATTTTAACTTTGTTAAGTTCCTGCAAGAAATTGCATCAGAGCAGTCATTTGAGGTGACCTACGTGGACATAGAGGAGAAGTCGATGACCGGTCGCTGCCAGTGTTTGGTGCAACTGTCGACTCTACCAGTAGCGGTATGCTATGGCTCTGGGCTAACCAGTAAGGACGCCCAGTCTTCAGCTGCCCAGAATGCCCTGGAGTACCTCAAAATCATGACCAAGAAGTGAATAACCTCAAAATATCGCGACATCACGCCCGCCCGGTGACTATCCGCTCCACGTGTTTGTTATACGTAAAATATATGGCCACTAATATCAACGATTTTGCATATAAAAAATAAGTCGAGAGAGCATCGGGCGAGAGAGATGGATGTCGCGTGGTTTAGAGTCCACATTAACACCACTCATTCGGCTTGGCGTTTGCCAAAGCACTTCGGGCTATGCTGTATAACTGGCATATTTGCAGTACCTATTTATTGCATGGTTTGATTTTTAATATATTAATGTTTGTGCAATCAATCCGCATAATAAATTTAATGTTTTTGTAGGTTTGGACTAGTGCTCAATTTATGGGTTTCTTGATTTATCTGTGGTATATAAAGATTTTAATATTTATTATTTCAAACGCTTCTTTGTTGTTTCAAACTGCTAGTTACAAAGCTTGTAAGGGAAGTGTCATAATATATTTTATTTATGTTTTAACCACTGCAAATGTGCGAGAGTACACAGCATAGCCCGTAACCTTAAGGAAACAAAGTATGGAGTGGTCATATAATAAATACAAGCTATACTTTGCATAGAATTAGTGTAATTTTCCCAGCGTGGAAATTACTTAAAAATAAAAAATGTAAAAAAAATAATAAAAATGTTATAAAATAACAAAAAAAGTGTGTATTATAACTTTCCAGTTTAATATTCAGCATAATTTAGGCATGTTTTTGCATTAATATTGAATTGAAATCATTACCAACTTATGAAAATCATTAGCTTTAATGTATATTATAATAAAATGATAGATTTTTCATGTTATTTATTTCACGTAATGTATTCTTTTGTCTGGTGTGTTGAGATTTTTCTAACATGCTGAGCATTAAACGGAAAATATTCTCAGCTGGTAAAGTCTTGTTGACGAACTGTCCGAACCTTTGCTTTATTTATGATTTTTAATATAATTTAATATACTCGTTTTATTTCAATGAATTAACTCCCCGCGAAAAGAATAAAACATAATCTAGGTTTAAAATTAATTTAAATGCCGTAGTTACGGAAATAGTTATATTTGTACTCGAAATCTTAAACGAGCAAGGGTTGGGTCTTGCGCGAGATCATTTATGTAACGAGGCAGGATTGCTGAATGAAATTTGTATTATGAATTTTTACCAATAATTGTGTAAATTTTATTTTTATACATGATGGTAAACTTTGCATGGAGGCTGAGAACTAGTGTTTGAGTGAATATTGTCACTGGAGATAACGGATGCGGAGTTAGGAGATCCCTTGCCTGTGAAAATGGGCATTATTTTAATGCAAAGTATAGAGGTTGTAACATTTTGTATCAGTACAGAGCCGTCGTGACGTCACGCGGAGCGAGGGCTCTGCACACACCCAGTTTCTTTTAAATTGAATGGTGTGCGTTCAAACGCTGCGAATAGCACTGTTCAACTTAGAAAAGACTAATTTGAATAAAGGAATGGAGTTCTGTTCAACCAAGACCTACTAAATGAAACTATAATGTCCGACCATCGAGACATCGAAGTTCACGTGTTATATTTTATGTTTAGTTAGTCTTGGTTCTACTATTTATTATATCGATAAACTGTTGTAATCGTAGCGTATAATGTCACTGACGTAGGACTTACACTACATTTCACTTGCCTAGATCTAATAACTTGTTAAAAGTACATTGTAATGTAAAAGGATGAGATAAAGACGTTTTCTTTGTTTTGCTAGAATTGAATTTGCTAATAACTACAATAAAATTGGTGTTGCTTATAGTCTATGCATTTTATTTTACTTAAGACGCATACAATTATCATATAATTTATGAAGAAAACTTGTAAACGAGTTTTAGAAAACCTACAAAAAGGCTCTTACCCTCTTATAAAACCTAAAAACGGACTAATAGCAAGAATAATAAATCACTTTTTTTAGTAGTTAAAAATATTTATTTCTTAGAACCATAACAATCAATATTATTAGACGTAAATAGAGCTTAAATTACTTTCTTCGTATCATCCTATAGTTATTTCTTTTCCTTGTAAATTTGAACTGGTTTAACTTCAGTCGTCTCTGGCTCAAACCGTCAAATGGAACTATGGAAGATTGTGTTGGAAAATTTGAATATCTTCTTTGTGGAGAATAAGTAAAGTTATCATCCTCGTCCTCTTTTTCAAAAGTCCACGTTTCTATTTCCTTAGGCGGAGAACCATTTGTACTAGAATTATACTCACACATGTTTATATCACTGTATTGTGAAATATTTGATATATCCATTCCGTATTCGGTCAGTTGTTCTGTTAATTCTTTGTCGTCGGTATAATTGTCTGTATCGTGTATCGGTGAATAAACTCCAGTGTCACAAAATTCTGGAGGTGGAGGAATTATTTCTATATTTTCTTTTGACGATGTTTCTAGAAAAGTCCTAGGATCAAGTATGGCGTCAGTCACGTCGAAGTCGTCATTGTTGAATTTTATACCTGAAACCGGTGAAGGAGAATCTCTTAGAAGTTCATTTTGCAATTCGGAAACAAAATTGAGCGTTGTTTCAGGTGTGTTTTCCTCATTTGTATTTAGTGCACTACAAATTATTTTAGGTGAATATGTTTCATAAATTCTTGAATTTTCTTTTTCTTGAGTGCCTTTAGACGTTATGTTTCCATGTTTATTTAAAATATTTTCTTCAGTGAAAGATGTTTCTCGAAGTTGCTCTTTTTTACTGTCCGTTAAAATTGAAGTCAACGATTCTGGTAAAGGAATATCAACTTTGTGTATGTCGCTAATCTTATATTTTCTTTTGGTTTTTAGCGGAGTTGCGCTCAATTTGGTATTAGTAGTATTATTTTGTACATCTGTAGTAATTTTGTGGTGTTCATTTCTCCTGTGAAATAAAAATGTAAATTTATAAATAGTGTAGTTCACCATTTACCCCTAAATTAATAAATAATATAGCTTGTTGTTGTGCCTACCTTGATTCCATAAGATATGTATACTTTTGTAATATATCACTCACTGTTCGAGGTTTATTTTTCGCAAGTGAATTCGTTTCTATAATATCAGTGTCGCCTGTGTGTTTTTTAGGCTCTAATTGAAGAGGTTCGACTGTTGATGTTTCACTTGTAATGCACTGGGTGTTTTTAGTTGTATCAGATATTTCAGCGACATTTAATTCGAAATTATTTTCATCTTGTTCTGTATCATTGAATTCTGTCTCTTTAAAATTGTCCTTACTATTTTTACTTCGAGTTTCTATCTTAGTCACATTCATGTCTACTTTGACTCTGCTAACAATGTGAACTCTACAAGTTGGTAAAATTTTTGTACAAGTATTTATTTTTGTTGCGCTATACGTAAATTGTTTTATATTATCGTCTGGTTTATTGTTTTTGGTATGTTTAGTATTAAAATTTATTGGAATATTATTAGCGCGTAATGAAATATTATCGTTGTTGCGTTCCATATTTAGTTTCATTAAATGTTGGTCAGAAACAATGTCTTCATTTATATTTTGAGAATGTTTTATGTAGGTCACATTATTTGATGTTGCCTCATGTTTTATCGGTGTATTATTTACTACAGGAACGAAACTTCTTGTAGAATGATTAGATATTTTTGATCTAGAACTGGAATTAAATGGTAGCCCATGTTCAGAATTATCATTTTTCTCTGCGCGTATTTCTGGCTTTTTGAATAAAACTAACTGAGATTTAAGATTATCTTCAATAACATTAATGTTTGGTACTTCAGGCTTGAACAAATTCGTTGATTGATTTTTGTCAAGAAAATAATCAAGTGCCTTTGTTTCATCTGTCTTATTAAAAGTTTGTTTTTGCGCAATAGGTAAAGTTTGATCACTGTGGCTAAATTTATTTTGGTTGGACTCAATATTGTTATTCGTCTCAATATCAAGTTGATTTGTGAGGTTGAGATTGGTTTCACCCACAGAATTACTGCTTTGATCAAAACACTTTTGTGGACTGTTCAAAAGTTCAAACACATTACTTTTACTTCTTATATTCTGTTGAGCCTTTTTTAAAAAATCATTCACGTGATCTTTTATTGCTCCAGAAAAACCTACATCTTTGTTCCTTTCTTCTTCTGTATCACATATCGAGTTATACTTCTTTTCTATTTGATCTATAAAACTAAAATTGCTTTTAACTTCTTTATGTTTACATTTCTTATTGATACCTTTATATAAAATAGCTTTGGACTGGTTATTGTAAATATTTGTCGACTCATTTTGGTTATTAGCATTGGAAGTGATTGCTAGTTCCTTTGGCTGCTTTCTTATATTATTGTCATTTAAATTGTATGAATAATTATTGGCTGTAGAATGTTGCCCAATTTCACTTTCTATTTCTTGAAGAATATTGTTTATTTCATCTTCGTCTACATGGTCTTCACCATCAGATATTTCGACAACACAATTTTCCTGGTTTTCATTATGTGAGTTTAACAACGCAGGAGACTTTACAACGAATGGTATTGTATTTTTAGCAGGAGTATTGATTGTTTTGAGATTTTCCAAAATCTTTTTAGAATATTCGCTGGTTTTATTCAGATCTTTAATAATATTTCCCGAAGTTACTCCAAAGGATTCCTTTAAGCACTTGAATTTTTTTACTATGTTAGTATCACGTTTAATTTTTTCTTTTGATTGAGTTTTATCGCTTTCATTCTTTCGTTTGCGTTCATTAGAATTTTCTGTATCAATATTGTCGTGACTTTTAGAACTGTTAAAATACATATTATTGAAATTCACATGACTATTGCTTGGAATGCAGTATGCAGCTGTAAGATCACTAAATACGAATTCCCATTTCTCATCAATGCCAACTAAAATGAAAAAGGTAAAGTCATTCATTGGACCGTAAAAGCGTACTTAATTTATGAGTCTCGCTACTGATTATGATCGTAATACCAAAATTGGAACTGATGCAATGTGCTGTAACTTTATGCTCGTTAATCTGCTTCCTGGTGACATCGCACGTGATGCACCCGTCGTATACGTTTATTAAATCTGTGTCTCTGAAATATACGTAAATGGTGTATTCACTTAATTACGTGACAAGGAAATGGATAACTAGGTACTATTCAATTTATCAAAATTCTATCTAGCGTATATGCATTAAAATTTATGTACTAGTAAAGTAAACTTTACTAGTACATAAATTTTAATGCATATACTTTAAGTTCAAGGATTTAAGCAATTAAGACTGCGTTTGTCTTAAGTGTTATTTCGTAAATAATTTTTCAATGTATCCGTTCACTTACTTATAAGAAGATAAATACAATAAGTTATTGTCTGAGTCTCCTACAATTAAATAGAACTTATGGTTGGTTCCTGCTGTTAAGTGGTCTAAATTTTCGGACAATAAAGCTTGGTTTAATAGAACAATCTCAATCCGAACAGACTGGGCATCTATCGGGGTCATTTTTATACTATATTTTGGTAATAAACTTATTTGTTTTCGAAGTACATTGCCTGCCGGTGGGCCTTTATTCATTATCTGTAAAAAAGATTCTCATAGTCAAAATTACTTTATAAACTTAGAATAGTCCAAAATTATCAGCGTTTTTCAATGTATTAACGGTTTCATAATTACTTCTAACGTATTTTTGTATGATCTAAAAGTAGGATTGGAGATCGTTTTCTTATATTTTATACTTAAGTATTTTACATATGAGTACCTACTATTAAATTTCGAATGATTGCTTAAATGCTAACAATTTCACGCAAGAATTTATGAATGAATTTTACTAAATATTATAATTTTGTATCCTGATATGGGAATCGAAACCAGGCGGGAAAACCCCCAGGACGCGGTTAGTAAAAATAGTTAATAGTTTATTTTGATGCATTAAACATGGTAAGGCTAGAGTTTGGACCTGTCTAAAGTAATTGGCTTCAAAACAGCAATTTACTTCATTATAATATTAGTTTATATAATCGCATGCCTTTAATACGCGTAGTCATCTTTAACAGCCCTGACCGTTAAATATCTTAGTCGTTAAGTAATGATTGACGATACTTTAACGAAGACGCAATTATGTAGTTTTACATTTTTTGTGTAAATATCAACGTTTACTACGGCGAGTAACAATGGGTTTATTGAACGGTTCGAGTAGATATCTTTGATTGATGACTGCGGAATTAATTGAAGTGTTTGATTAACACAGTGTGTGATGAAAAATTGACTATGGTGATTATATAAATATATGCAATGTCAATCATGCTTTTTTGATTTGTGACGTAACTTCTAATTCGGACAAATATAATTAAACATCTGAAACTTACCCTTTCTAAATCCCTCGGGTGTGTCTCTTCAAGCAGCATAAAATTTACCTATGGTCCAAAGTAGGTTTTTTGTATTATTTAAATCTAAATTTGAATGATTAATGTACGTAGTTGCTTATTTACGTAAGTTTCCCCCCACCCTATTTTCCTTACAGACTTACACAATAAAAAGAAATTAATAAATTTCTTGCTTAAAATTTTTATTAATTTCTTTTTATTGGTTAATATTTGGCTGTGATATAGGAGGCACCTGTCAGTGCCTCAACCAAACATCGACCCTGAAACTTATTTTACACAAAAAAGACATTGGCAAACGTGTAGTAGGCGCGCTCCATCTTACCAAGAAGAGGACGAAGAAGTTGTACCTAATAACAGTAACTGTTAAATACTTTTGTACACAGTATATCTAATCAGTGGCGGATCCAGCTTTGGCACCAGCGGAGGAGGGGTCACTAATTGTGGTCAGGTAAAAATAGGTATTTTTATAAGTAAATTTATGTTCAATTAGGATTCCACCTGGTTCTGGAACCATCTATATCTCACTTGTATCTAACGATATCAATACAATACCTTTCCAGCCGAAGCCAGCAACGAGCTAAAGGTTGGTCCGATGCCTTTGAGCTGTTTGCTCAAGTACGGCGAATTCTCCCACAGATGCGCTGATATGGATTTGGCGAGTACCAACGAGTTGAGGACAGCGGAATAGTTCTTAGGATTAGCGCACATTAACTTTGAACTAGTTACGTATGCTACTAAACCTGAAACGTGTTTTATTACATCGGTATTCACTCAAATAGCAAGCGTAGGTACCTAAAGGCACTGTAATCATCGTGTATTAGATAGGTACACGAAGAAATTTCGCATTCAAACATTTTTTATAATTATGATGTTCTTCATACTTTAGTAAATATATGCCTATCCTAGTAGCGAATTGTAGACAAGTAATTTATTATTTTCAAAATATTTGCTTAATCAACTCAAAAAATTGCTATTAAGTGCGTAAAATACCTATGTGAAAAAGTATGACGCATCAGTTTTTAGGATAAACAGTTACTAATATGCAATTCTGATTTGTGGCTAAAAGAAGCGAACATATCTTGGATCTAGACCCTGTCACTAGTGACATGACATCAGGTACGCTTTAGACTAACCTGATGTCGCTAAACTTGAAACCGGGCTATCTAAGAACCGTTGTTTAAGATAAGAATTTTATAGTAAAAATGTAGGCTTGATCTTTGTCTACAAACCGTTAAACTGAATACTGTCTGGTTTAAAGGAATGTTTAAAATTATAGGATGAGATTTAATTTATATATGTATGTAATATGACTATCATATTGTTCTTAATATTATATTTACGAAAGTAACGGTTTGTTTATAACGTTTTTGAGCTTAAACTACTTAACCAATTTTAATTAAATGTGGTATAGAGTACCTAAAGAGTTATGAGTTATGAGATTAGGAAAATATATTGATTCCTATGCATTGGTAAACAATCTAGGAAGGGTCAATGAGGGCGCAATATTTGTATGTAAAAACATAACAAACTGTCCAAATCTATATAAGCGAATTTTAAGAAAACAATGTGATCATAAATTAAAGTATTTAGACAGTGAAATAATATAGTACTTACATTTACAAACTCGATCGGCAATTCTCATAATTTTCATAGCTTCTTGATTTAAAGAGGGATCCGGTATCGTCAGACAACCTAAAACCGCTTGTATAATACTGGAAATTACAAAATAGATAGATCATTCTTATTTTTAATTATTTTTTCACCGACTTTTAAAAAAGACGGAGGTTTCTCAATTTAAGCGTACCTAAGTATATGTTTTTTTTTAATTTAACGTATTCATGGGAATATGAAATTGTAAAATAATAAAGGCGTCCTTGGCCTAAGCACTAATAACGGTTTATACACAAAATATAACAAGCAACATTGTGAAACTTGTTAAAAAATGTACGGCGATGTGATATCCTACTGGTTCGTTGTCAGAGAATGCTTTTGTGTCATATCTATTTACGAAAATCTAATAAAGCAATTCAAATTATTATCTATTCTTTAGACCACTGATTTAAATTCACATTACAAATCCTTTGAAAAAATACTGCTAGTTCTTTTTTTCTGATAACAATTACAGTTTAAATAAAAATTGTTTTTTTTTTTTATAAAAAAGGTAAAACGATTATGATCGAACCGCATAAATGTAGATTCCAAAGGGTTAAGGAAAATATTGTAAATATTAGCTGTCGAGTAGAGATCGAGTTTATCAAATATCTTTAGAAATTAATGGGGTCTGATGGCAAGATTGGATAGACTTTTTATATATATTTTGCATACAAGGGTTGGCCAAAGCAAAACGTTAAAATATCACGTATATTAATTAAATATAAGAATCAAGTACAGTCAAATGACTGTAATAAATATTAAGTTTATACAAGTAAAGAGGACAAATTAATCAGATTACAATGTCAGTCATGAACCATACAGAAAATTATAAACAATAAATATAAAGTATTCACTAATGCATTCTGATTAATTCTTCGGTTCGGATTAAAACCTGCACGCTAAAACAGCTGGACCTATTTTGTTGAAATTTGGTATGTACATAGGTGAGACCATTTATTTGACGGTGGGAAATCCAGTTGCGGATAGCGCCTCCTGCTGAGGATAGGATAAAAAAAATATTGTACATACAGACGAATTGAGAACCTCCTTTTTTGAAGTCGGTTAAAAAGATAGCTGATACCCTCGATTAACACATAGCATACTTTAAATACCGAAATTGCCCCCCAAACGGGAATTACGCAGGTAAAACCGCGAGGCACATCTAGTAACCAATAAGTAAATCATGTTCTCACCAACTAAGCTTCATCTGTCGGCTACTAATCTTGCCTTTCATAGGGAAGCGTATCGTGGCAGCCGCGTTGTTCCTATTGAGAGAGTTCAGACATTTCCGTTCGTCGACGCGCAGGTGCATGTCCGATAGCTCGTGGCTCTCACACAACAACCATAGAAGCTTTTCTAGTGATTCTGACCCGTCTATCTAATGTTTCAATATGTAGCGATAAGTATGTATAATGTTTCAATATTCAATGTAATGCGTTTCGTAAATTGAATAGTAAAGTCTGCTATGTATTATCATACATATCAAAAGTTGGTTAAGAATATGTTTCAAAGACTTTGAAACCAAAAAAAATCACTTATAGGATTTTCATTGCATAAGTAATGGAGGATTAATAGGTTTTATTTCAGCATGGTTACGCTTATATACAGGGTGTAAAAAACTTAATTCCGATAACTGAAACCGTCCATAGTATCCCCCATGATCTACAGCTAAGTGTACCTGTATGATTTGATCGTAAGGCAAATTTTAAAAAATTCCTATTACCCGACCAATCATATCTATTTCTTTAGATCACTGTCTGAATTTTACCTAAATTTTTTTGGCATTAGTCTTTTACACTCTGTATAATACCTTCATTATTTTGTGTGGTATTATGCTGTAACCTTATCAAACATAGAATAGCAATGATTAAAACAATAAATATATTACTTTCATAATAGCCTTCATAGTTTCCAAGTCGATATAGTAAATAGACATAAGTCTACCGGCGTCAGTCGACTCTATGCAACTCGCCTCGTCCATAGTTATAAGACCTGAAGACGCTAAGCCATTCATTGCTTTTACACAGAGCTCTGAAATTAACGATTTTTATATTTATTTATTATTTATTGATCGAAATTTAAACGAAGCAGATCTTAATGACGTCATTTAAGTGACTGACCAAAGTATATGTGGAATTTATTTGACGCTCCTATAATATGGACAAGATAATAGGCCACTTTTGACATTTCATCAAAATTCAACAACGTAACCTTGTAACGGCGGGCATAAAATAAGAACTGCACAATTGCTTAACTTTTTTCAATTACGTTTAGATATTTATTGTAATAATGACCGATACGAGTAATTTTACAATTTGTTTTCATTAATAAACCAATCTAAACATAATAAACAATTTCTGATCTAAAGAACTGACGTCGTTACAATGTTGCGTCAGTCAACCCTTTTTCTTTTTAAACACTAGGGATGTTACTCTAAAAATCGAAAGCTGATAGGATTGTAAGTTGAATCGAATGCAATGATTACTTGTGAAGAAAAATCACCATAAATTTATAACCACGTTGTGATTATAATAAAACCTAATTATATATATTATATAAATTATAATGGGACAGGGATTCGCATGATCATTTTTAAAATTCACATATGTTTCAAGTCTGTATCGATTCATTCGATTCATTAATTTAATCGATGTTTTTAAGCAGGTCACCTCACTATGAATATAAAACTGACATCTGTCAAAAGTGGCCTATTATCTTGTCCATATTATAAGACTCAATCAGTTATGTTGACTTATCATTTTATTAGTTATACAAATACACTTTTAAAATATATTGCTGATTAAAATGATCATACAAAGAGCCTTCCTAACCGAATCTTATATCTATCTATAACATTACGTAGATACTTTTCATAAAGACTGAAGAAACGATTGATTCATAGAGTATAAGCTTTATAATTGTTTGCCCATATCTTGACTATATTCATAATAGCATATACATTATACATACATGCAAACGAGCAACGCGATCTATTGTAACCACCATAATTAGTATAAATAGTTATCAAAACGGGAACACACGCATGAAATACACGGAATACTTGAAGGGCCTTATAAGAGGATTCAGAGTAGCATCACCCATACTTATGGCGCGATATTTGCTCGCAAACATGAACGTTACGCACTATGACATTTTGCACGGTAAAGGGAACGACAGGTGTTGCTGTTGTAATTGATAAACTCATTGCGATTTACGATACTTATCACGGCTTAGTATATCTTTGAAACGGAATAATTAAAATATAGTAAATTGTGGGAGAAACACTTTAAAATTATGTGGTTTATTTGGCGATATCGGTAGCATTTCTCCAGGTAGCTTTAGCCGCCGGCTATTATTCATAAGTCATACGGAGCACGGAAACTTTACACTACAAAGTAATGTAACACAATTTTATTGCTATATGAAATACAGTTGGAGTTCCTAAAGCTTAGGTTTCTAGGAGCTTTGTACCTAAACAAGCTTTATATGATAAAAGGAGTGATGTGTCACCGAATCCCCAGTGATGATGTCACGTCTAATTACAATATCATGTGCCTAGTTAATCGCCCTTATCTTATATATTACATCAAGCGAGCCAGCTATGCGATCGTATGCGCAAGGCTCATCCATCACGTTCCGGAACTGATGATTACTTAGAAGGTCGTAAAATCATCTTCATAATTGTCTACTTTTAATTATTATTAGCCATATCCTTATCTGTATCGAAAGGAAACCGTTTCAGGATAATAACAATAAATCATAAGTTATTGTGATTTTTATACACATGGTAGGTATTTTTATGGCAGAATGATTGCAAGTTTTTGAGATCCGCCAGTTAAATTATGAAATAACTTCTTTATTGAGTCAATAAATTCTTCGAGTTCTTCTTGACTGTAATTATGTGTAAATTGTGCTTTAAATGTGCATTCTTTAAAATATTCTTATGTATTGTGAATTATTTTACTTAAGAATAAAGAAGTTTTTTTAATAACTATGAGCTCAGGTTCAAATGGTATGGTTTTTTATAGACGCAGTTCATGCTTCGTCATATAGATGCTGCTACATGTTACGAAATGATACTAAAGATGAAATTTAAATAGTAATAATTGCAAGTGAAAGTTAATGAAGCTAAATATGAGTTCGCATTGAAATACAATAAATAAATAAACGACCCATAGTCTTAGAAATAAGTGTGCTTTCAGATGAAAAACAAGCTTTCGAGTTTTATTTGTCTTCGCGTTTTATGTGTGACAAACGAATTTAAATACCCCTATGCCGGAATACTGAAACGCAACTTAAATTAAGTATAACTTAAACCGATCTAATCTGACAGTTCGCCATACAATTCTGTCAAAACGACGAGTCTTAAGGCGTGTTTAAATTTAATTTGCGTATGAGTATTTGGCCGTTAGACTTTTATATGTATTAATATAAGCACGGTAAGTATTACACGGTACCAAAGACCCACCTACGAAAACAAATTAAAATCAAAAGCAATAACATAAGTGTCGAAGTTCTAAAGATTTTTGTGTATAGTGTATGTAATAATAATATTAAAATATAAATAAAGCCAATGTGTCTCGCATCCCGCAGGTACCTGATATCGGAGATGGTCCAAAAAGAGGAAAATTCAAACATGCCCACCGACTCAACGAGACCGCGATAAATAAGATTGCAAACTACACTAAACACCCTCGTCAAACGGTTTCCAGCGGCGACATTTTGGTGTCATTTGCATATTTTTGGACCATAAATTTGTGCGTTAAAAATAAACCTTAATTTTAATTACTTGCTCATCTTTTTTCAGTATTAGTATTGGATCGTTTACTGGTTATTAAACAACTTTATTAAGCGTTTTGATGTATAATATTATAAATTATATTTTTTATGGATTATTGATGCTTAATTTTTGGGGGAATTGAACTTAACAGTTAATTTGTATAACGATTATCTTAAGTCAAATAATTAGTAAAAAAAGCTCAGACTGAAAAAGTTATCTAGGGTAGAAAATAATAGATAATACCTAATACTATCAATATATACATTCTACAGTTGAGCAAAAATAAGTGTGTTCCATTTAATTTTCAAGTTCGATGTAATTGAACTCATTCTCAGAATGATAAGTTTACATAATCTAACCGCAATATATTTGAGAGTAGTATTTAGGTTACAGACACTAGTAGGGTAAAAACTTTTAAGACATTGACCTTACTATCTCATATTAGAAATTAAATATTTTAATTACCGAATTATACAAAAACATAAGTAAAGAAATTGTATGTAAAATAAAATATTCACACTGGCTACATATAGTTTTGCAAAATTCAACTCACCTTCAATTTTTTTCGTTATAAGCTGTCGAGATGCATTCTGTGGAAGGCCAAGATATCTTCTTGGATCACGCACGGCTCTTACACTCAGGAATGTAGAATTAACCCACTGCACACACTGGGCTACATCAGTTACAGTTCCCAACGCGGCTTCACTGTTCAAATTTTCTGCTAAGCGCTTGTGAAGATAGCTTTGAAGCGGGTCACTGCCGCCGACCAAAGATTGATATCGTACCTTGCAAATTATAACGAGCCTCTTTACTTTTGAACTTATATGAGAAATTCTGAGTTATTAAATATAAAATTGACATTGTCACTATTAACGTGAAGTCGTAAGTTATATCTGTATTTTTGTTAACTTTGCTTTTATTTATACCAATACAAAATGGGTTTAACTAAAGAAGAAAAAAGAGCCAAAAAAGAAGCAAAACGACTAGAAAAATTACGCAAAGAAGCTGAAGCTCGTAAAAAAATTAAGCGGCAGGAGTTAAACAGGGAGATGGCCGCCCAAGCGAAGAAAAGAAGCGAATTAGACGCAACTTGGCGCGAAACGATGCTTAAGATAAAGGAGCCCATTTTCAGGCGAGATATTGAGGTAATGTGGCATGTGTTCGAGAGAGCTTACGACAAAAAAGACCACTTGATAAACTATACGATGAAATTGATGGACGTGGCAGATGACCAGTTTCAAAGAACTGTAGCGAGTTTTTGTAATACAATCGACACTATGATTAATAAATTTCTATCTGAAATGGAATCTCTTTCAAAAGAAAACGATATCCGGACTAAGAAACTTCTAGAGTCAGGCGAAATAGATGCAGCTCGTATAATGTCTGATCATGATGCAGCAGAGACACATCTCCAGCTGTTAATTTATCACGGACATACAACAGCCGATTCTGCTGCGTGGACTACTAGAGGTGAGAACTTGGTCAAAGAAGATGAGGATCGTAGCAAATATGCAAATGAACGCGAAAATCTTCGATCATTCTTGGAAAACAATTATAATACAATGTGGGATGATTACAAAGCTGTACTTAAAGCTTATGTGACAGAAACAGCTGAAAATCAAAAGAAAGTTCGCAAATTGCGCCGTAAGGAAAATTTAATGGCAGATATAATAGCTAAACAAGGCAAGAGAATCGCTAATAACGATAGTGTTTTAAAAAAATTGCGTTTAGAATTAGCAGCTTATGAGTCGGGAACAAAACAAGCCGTTTTTCGAGATCGACGTGATCGCCATCGTGCAGCTTGCCAACGTTTGAAGCAAGGTTTAGTCAACGGCTGTGCTTTAGATGAGAGGCGACTAGCTGTCTTAGTACAGGTTTCGGATAGCACGCTCGAATGGTTACGGGCATCTCATAAAAAGGGAGAGAAAATTTTGCGCTTAGCAGCACTTTGTCGAAAATTTGAAACACAGCGTGAGAAAGTATTGCCTTTTGGCTCGGCGTTACCTCATTCGCCTACTGAAACTAAAACGAGTGGTCGACGACAACATTCAGAGGATTCATTAGTAGTTAATGCAATTTCTTCTACATGTGGCTTAACTCGTTTATGGCAAAGAGTGGCTAAAGCAGAACTATCGAGACGTGCCCTGGTGCGTGAAAAAATGTTACTGGAAGAAGAAAATGGTATGATAATGAGGAAAATACAGGAATACCAAGACCATAAATTTAAGCCAAGGATAGAAACCTGTATATGCACAAAAAGTAAGAGTGGGCCTTTAGCTCAACCAACGGCTGTTGATGGAGGAGCAGAAGTCGCGAAATATGAGAACTATCAACGTCTAGCAAAAAAAACTTAGCATACAAAATGTTGTGTTTCTATATTTTAATGTATAAAGGCTAAAGCAGCTATACAGCTATGAAGGCATAAAAGGGTCAAGTCTAAGGCTGTATAAAAAGGGTATAGCTAATAAATAATAAAATATTTTTTATTACATTTACATACTCGAAACTCTTTGATAAATATGTATTTTGCCTTAGCAAATAAAAGCTTTAAAGTGTTTTATACCAAGAATTGTATGACAGACGACAGTCAACGGGCTTTTCCCAGGTTAAGTCGCACCCATTTCTGAATAAAAATATATCTTGGTCACATCACAGTGGCAACTCGTGAGTAGCGTTTTGCAATAACATACAACCTGCACAAGGCGCAAACGATGTCACTTTGACCTTACCTACTTACAACTGTGGGATTTTAGGATAAAAATCTATTTATATACTTACAGATCCTGTTTATTAAATCTGAATTCTAGCAAATATTAAATAGCCCAATTGTATAATTTTGATTATGTAATATGTATACCGCTCTATTTGAGCAACATATTTTTTGCAAATGTTTCTTGTGTGAATCAAGCTTAAGTTGGTAGTAAAAACAGTTAGTGCTCATTAATAATTTTTGGATGTCGGTAATTAAAAGTATGTTAAAAATGTTAATTTAGTAGAACAGGTGTTTGAGGTATTATAATGATGAAGCAAAAACAGCGTAAGATTATCTTTATCTTTATCTTAGTAACGATTCTTATAACTTATATTCTCTATAAAATAAATTACCTTTGTAATAAGCCTTTAAATTTGAACTTTATAGTAGTCAAAGACGAATATTTATAAAGAAAGTTTCTAAATGTATACCTACTTTTATATAGAAGTGAAGTACTGTTTACTTTTTGTCATTAGTAAATGACTTATTTTTATCTAAAATTAATGGGTAAAAACCACAATGTGATTCATTTTAATTGTATTTTTGTGCAATACTTTATTATATTTAATTTGTAATTTGTGCAGTCTTATGATCAAAAGAAGACTATAATGAGAAATTCTCGATCGTAAATTTCTTAACTATATATCTTCAAAATAATTTTACATATAATTTCTTTGCTATTATACCAAAATAAATATGTAAACAAATAAGTTTTTTTATTCAACCATACTTCCTGTTCCTTTAAATACGTTTTTCTAGCGGTCCGAATTAATTCTAAGTAAAAATGATAAATCTATACTTCTGTACTTGTGTTTTACTAAACAGAATCGAAAAGATTTCCCTCCAAAAGTTTTCCCAATTCAATTAAGAACCTTTAGCCAAATTATCAGAGAATTAAGTCATTTACTGATTGTCTATCATTATTCATTATAGACGAAAAAAGAAATACAGCACGCGAACTAGAACATTCATTTAAAATTTAAATTGTAGAGTCGGAACGTTTGATCAAACCATCGTTGATCGTAAAGCACATTGCTTCCTCATCACGAAAGGTTGACAGAATATATCACTTTCACCATTTTGTGGCCAGGACAAATTCACAAGGAAGGATACCCTACATGTTATATTTAATGAGGAAATACTATGTTTGGAATAGTACGTGTTTATCTTTGTTAACTATTTCGGATTGCTGGTTTATGTATGTGCTCGTGGCTTAATCTGCGTCTATATTTTATAATAAATATAGATAAAGTATTTATTTATAACAGTTATAATGTCTGTCGTTATATGCTATTTTTAAAAGTACTTTAAGATTACTATATATATCCATCGTTAAATACCTACTTTTGGATTTCCATATTAATAATATTCCAGAACCACACAAAATTTAGTAAGCGCTATCTATGTATTCTTAATAAATAATTGAAACATTATTTTTAAGATTTCCAAATTGAAGTTAACGAAGATCGAAACGTCGTATTAGAGCGATTTAATTTTTTGTGCCTATAATATGTACATATTTTTATATCTATATTTATATAATAAAGAAATCTTTATTGAAACAAAATGGAAAATTTAATAGACAAAATAAATTTTATAGTTTAACTAACTTAACTTGTAGAAGACAAAAACTGTTACGTATAAAAAAATTATGATTGACCAAAAAACCTACAACAAAACAATTTAAATAAAATATAGAAAAGACACAACCTCTAGCAATTATCAGTAATTATAATTATGGACAGATAGATCAAAACATGTTAATCTGTGCGTAATAAAAATTTAGTATTTTTAATCGAGGCTCTTCCTACCACGTTCTCAAAATTCTATAAAGCCTATTAGCAATTACTAGTTCACGGTAAATTAATTTTTTCATCATAAACACCAGAATGTGTTTCTTTGTTTTGTTTCTTTTATAAGATCTACCTAAACAATAAATCAATTATACTATTGATGATATTATATGCGATATTATCCTTATACTTTTCTAAAGTATGGAAT
This sequence comes from Eurema hecabe, assembly GCA_026213755.1. NCBI lineage: Eukaryota > Metazoa > Arthropoda > Insecta > Lepidoptera > Pieridae > Terias > Terias hecabe. The sequence continues at coordinate 6,159,376 of JADANM010006310.1, read as the reverse complement.
AAACCAATTTCGATTGAGTGATATAAAAAACGTAGACGAAGTTCGTAATTCGTTGTAAATTGTAATATGGATTCCATTAACAATATGACTTAACAACTAACTTCCGTTCCGGGACTATGCTACATCATAAGTATTTGAACAGCTTTAGGACAGGACTAAGATAGGATAAAATTAAGAATTTATATATTATTATTTTATAAAAAATGTCTGATATACATGATCCTTTCAGCTCGCGGGATCATTAGGTATACGTTTATGTATAAACACATTCAACGGAATAATGCTTTATGTTTTGTTTTTGAGAGGGCGACATTGCAGCTTCTTCGCCGCGAGGACTGCGGGTTGTATATAAGAGGCGAGCGAGGTCGGGGCGCGCCACAAGTCGATTAGCTCTCAGTTGACAAGTTCAGTGTTTGTGAAACGGTGAGTTCCTTCAGTTATTGGACTTGGATAAGTGTAGTGGTAGAATTTACTGTAACGATATGATCGTGACGAATACTATACTATACTATGGCTTATTTGGAATTTATTCTTTATAAAATAAATATAAAATATCATAAAACTAAACGATTTTGCTAAAATTGAAAAGACCGAAATAAAAAATAATGCGTAACGTTTGCATAAATATTACCTGGAATATAATTACCAAAATATTAGAAATTAATTTATTTTATTTTATTTATTTTTATCACCTATATTAAAGTCCTAATATAGAGATGTGACGAAAATACAACTTAGAAGACATTTTATACGTAAATAGTTTCGTATCTGTAGCATTGTTTACATACGATTTTCTCACATCGAGTTATGCACAACATTCCCCGATTTATGTATTAATTGCAGTATTAAGATAGTAATCAATTGCTTAAAACGAAAAGTCAATTGTTTACGTGCATGTTCAGCAAAAATGTGTGAAACTGGGTCATTATTACGAGATTATCTTTTTATCTACTGTTGCCATTGAAATATTAATTAGTGCTCTTGAGATTTAATGTCATATTCAGTTTTGTATAGTGCTATTTATATAGCTAATTAGTTCATAAAAATTAAACTTGAATTTCGGTATGCTCAATATGAACAGTATGAGTTTGTATAATATTACTTTATCGATTTAGTTTAAGATTAAGTATTTTGTAATTAATTCCATAAATGACTTCTTCTTCCGCTTATGTGCATAAAATCTTAATAAAAATTTAAAATGCTTTAATTCATGGCTCAAATTTTGAATAATTGGAGTAAAAATTCTTAAGTAGCGGATAATTTTTATAAACGCATAGATTACATGTTACTGATAGTCTTGGTTGGTATTCTGATTTTTGACTGCCTGCTTATAAAAATATTACAACCAACAATTTTGATTGACATATTTGAAAGCTTGTTTTCTTTATTTTTTAAAAAGGAACGAGTAATTTTTCTTTAATCTTTTCTAAGATAACCACAAACATTTAAATGTGTACTACATAGAAGTATTATCATAATAGTTGATATAACTAACTATTTTGTCTAGTTTGAAGGTCGTTAAAAATTGTATAATGCAAACAGGTGTATAATTTAAGAATTATATATAGTTTTTGCGGTGCAGCACTGTCTTGTTCACGCTCCGGCAAACCGCAGGCCGTATTTATATACCTATTATTTAACCGCACATCAAAATTTTGATATCAAACAGGTATTTTGGTATTTTATCTTTATATACAAGTATTTAGAAATTTTATATAAAGTACGAAACATGGATACTTAAATAGATGTTCTTACAAAAGGTGGATTTTTCTTTTACTATTCATAGGCGAGCGATGTGTTAGAAACGAAATTAAATTATTTTTTTTGGATTGTTGATAATGAGGTACTTATTAATATAAATAAGTTGACCAAAAAGCTTAGAATATCATATAATGAATACAAGAATATCATATTTATCCCGATGACCGATGCATATTGAATTGCAATGTTGACATTGTTTTTCCTTTAGTCATTTAATTGATTATAGGTACATTTAAATCAAGTTTTATAAATATAAAGTGCTCTATATAAATTTAAATCATATGAGATACCTAGTATCAACGTAAGTGAATATTTAAATAGAAGACATAGTTTGATTGTTCTTTTTAGTCTTTTTTGTTAGCCAGAAATTTTCACAGTAGCAACTGCTTACAAGATTTATTGATCACTCAAGGAGAGTCAATTAGTTCCTTTCCACATTCTTATCGCAACTTCCAGTAACGAAACGCACTAACAAAAAGTGTCAAATCACCAATCAGAGCCAAACATTCACACGATAGCGAGATTGCGAGACAACGCAATTTTTCTTCCAGGAGTCGATCACGTAAGGCCGTAAAGCTATCAATTATAGTGAATAGAATGCAAATTAATTATTTTTAATTAATTGAATAGTAACTTAATAATCATCTCTATTATGAATACAATAAAACATTTTATTTTGTATGGGGTAAACTATTTCAGACTGAGATTCAAAATAACGGATATTAATTTAATTTATGGTCAATATTTCTGTGCTTTTATTTTACGTGAAGTTATAGTACAGTCAGAATGAGAAGGAATATATCACTGAAATTATGTGACATTCTGCGACAACATATTAAGAAAATCGGTAAACATTTAAATGATTTTATGCCGGTATCATTTTATACAATTTTGACAGTTCATAGGTAAAGTTATGTGGAAAAAAAATCGTTTTATCCGTCAATAATGTCAACTAAGTTATAAGCAATGTTTCTACATGTTTATATTGTAGGTATAGTAAGAATATACATAATTATATAGAAAAAAAAAGATTTATCAATTAAAACCTAACAGCATCTTAACGGAGCCGGTTGGCATCGTGATAATTGCTCCGATGACAGTAATTAATCACGTAAGGAAAAACAATGCGTAGAAAAAAAACGAGAATCCGCTATTGTGGCGTATTTTCCATTTTTACCTTTGACCGTTTAAAAACAAATAAATACGTCCTCAATAAATACCAAATTTTGGTAAAAAGTCTGATTACTGTTAGTTAGGGCATTAAGTCTAAAACGTTATTTAGGGTAGACTGCACTAAATTACATTTCAATGGCATTAAACGTTTTACAAAAATTGTAAAAAGAACTTTTTGTAAAAGAATTGCACGACATTATTAGTAAAGTTCAATATTAATAAAAAAAAACGTTTTTGTTGAAAACATTATAAAAACGTTAAAACTATAAAAATGATAATGACAATGATTTTCTTTTTTTCCAAGATGATGACAATGAAGTGTCTATTGGTTGTTGCGTTGGTGTGCGTAAGCGTGCGACATGCGTCGTCTGCGCCCGCGCCGCAAGCTCAAGAAGAATACCCTCCTATGCCAGTAAGTATACACCCACACATATCTATATGTATAAAACAAAGACCAGTTTGTTACAACACTTATAACTCGAGATCGGCTCGACCAAGTTTCATAGTTATTAGTTTGTTGGATTTGTCCCCATCCCGAATAGCAAAATACATCCTAAAAACAATGAAAACTTTATATGGGGGGGAGGGTCAAAGTTTATATGTTAGTCCACGCAAAGGGAGTCGCGGGCAACAGCTAGTAAAGTATATAGTATAGTACTTTATATGTGTGGGTTAGAATCTATTACCAGCTTACTTTTAGTACATATTATATTTTCTTTAGGCTTCCTCGTTTTTATTGTGAAGAAGATACAAGTCTAAAATTGCCATTATACCTATCGATAGCTGATAGATACATAGTAGTCAAAACCTACTATATATACCCATTACATACCTACGACTAAGTAATTACACAATAATAAAGATGTAATTATTAATGGGTCATACATATTAATAAAAGTATTTACTCATTCAAACGACCGTGTCCTGTGCGCAGTGCGACATTTACCCTTTCGAAATGATACTCGGTATTGTTATATGTCAAAGGTTCGAATGTTAGAATGATTGCCTGCAGCGCATCCTTGCAGGTCAAGATGTTAAGGCAGGCAACTTTTCAAATACAAAGTACTATCTTAAGTACACCGTTTATTTATAGACGTCTTTAGACCTTTAAAGGACGTTCCAATTAAGTAACAGTTTGAGGAATCGAAGTACTGTGATGTATTACTCATGGCTTTTTCTAGGCATTGAGTTAGAGGCGTGTCCATTTTTAATCATTACGAATATTCATCGGTAATTTGTTGCGTGTGGCTATCTATGAACAATTAATGAAACCTTGACTCTTTACCTACATTTAAAATTCCACAGTATCGTACATATTTAATTTTTTATTGTTTTATGAATTAGTTGTTTTGTATTGCAAAATTTTAAAATAGCCCGCGTTAAAAACTCTTATCAAAATAAATGTATGGTACATTTAATATTATATTGTTACAAACTAGGAAAATTACATGATTGTGTATAATTTATAATTAAGTAAATAGTTAAAAGATTTAGATTTATCTTCTATACGTTAGCACCTTTTGTGGTCTAAATTTCTAAGCGGTAATTACTACGGTATGTGCGATAATGGTTTTTCACAGAAATATATCTTTATATTTATCAGGCATTCGATATTATCACAAAACAATTACAGATCTCGTTTTGACCATAGTAAGAGCGATTGAAGTCCGTCGTATATTTCACACCTAAAATTACACGTATTTAATTCTCATACAATTAAGGTGTTAGCGCATAGTGCACTTATCCGTGCTAGTCTATGCTATCAGAGTGATCTTAGCAATACACCATTATGCTAACCATGTGAACATACGACTAACACACTAATTAAAGGAATTGCGTCCAACCTCTTTTGTGCGCGCTCTTTGGACATTATCTTGATTTTATCACTCAATGAAAAATTTGATTCAATTATGTATACAGGGTTTTAATGTACTACTGATATGTTCTATAACCTATAGTTTTTAAATAATTATACGTACGTTTCAATTGACTTAAAAGGTAACACGCCTATTTTGTAACGTACCCAACTTTGTTGGGAAATATGTTATTAAACGTAGCCTTTATAAATGTCGAAATATTAATTAGTGTGGAATTGTTTAAACTTTGGAATTTTTTACGATTTTTTATTTTGCAATGTGTGGGGTCACAATTACGAAGTTCAAATTATTCACATGACCTTTACCTCAACTGTGCTTGGGTAGTTAAAATATTTTATAATAAAGTTCATGTATTTACTAAGTAGTAAAAAATCTTACGGTCAACAATTGATAATACAACACTTTGTGTTTATGCATTTTTTGCTTTTTGTTCTTAAACGTAATTAATATCGCAATAATGATTTCAATATTTATAAATAAAGAAACTGAAATAACCTTTGACCCAAACTAATAACAATTGTGCCCTTGGCCCCCATTGTAGCGTGTAAGAAAAATACGGAAGTACATATTATAAGAGGTTTTTGCATAATATAAAAATATTTTATGGTCAGGTGATTTTATAGTATGCTTACATACATCCAAATATAAGATTATATTAACCAAGATTACTTATAACATAACATTATTTAATCTTAATTTAATAAATTACCTAATTTGAGAGATAAATATGTTTGAGAGTTGAAATTTAGTATCGAAATGTAGTATTTAGTACACTTATTAATAAATTTAATATAATAGAATCGCTATTATTTAATCGTTGCTAGACGCTATATCAAAAGCTAGGTAAGAACAAAATTTAACCATGTAATATTTTGCAGTATGAATACAAATACGACGTAGAAGATCCAGAAAAAGAGTTATACTTCGGAGCGAATGAGTCAGGAGACGCCCAAGGGAAGGTGATCGGAGGATACAAAGTCCTCCTACCAGACGGTCGCCTCATGGTGGTTGAGTACACCGTCGAAGGCGACAGTGGATTCGTACCAAAAATTAGCTTTCAAGAAAACGCGAGCCCTTTCAAAGGAAAATAAACCTCTAGACCCAATAGCGACGACGTAATATAAATGATTTGTATCCAAATGTTTTATATATTTTTATATTGCCAATTTTTTATTAAACAGTAAACGATAAAAATAACACCATAGCGAAGTATCTGATAAGTCAATAAGTCATTATAAAATTAACCTAT